>VZRJ01005022.1:601862-662525 GCA_013397565.1 Ptilonorhynchus violaceus
GCGGAGACATCACAGTGTATCCGTGCTCTGGAGCAAGCGGGCGGAGATGTTGCAGTGTAGCAGCTTTCCTGGACCAAAACCGGCTCTCGCTGCAGACCCAACTGTTCTCTCTGAATGCCGAGCCAAGAAAAGAGCCACGACAAGAAAGAAAAAAGCCCTTGCCCCCTTTCGCCAAAGTCTCAGAAAGTCCCCTCCCCTCTCATGATGATAAGCTCCAGCTTCTGGGGAACAATGCCCTGGCCAACATTTCTAGCTCTTGTTTCTTTAATTGGGGAAATTGTCCTGGCATCTGGGTTGGGCAAGAAATCCCTTTTGTCCTTAAGTATCGCCCATTCTGGGTGATCAGTGTGGAATGCGGGTGGATAGGCAACTTTCTTTGTTCTTAAGTATCGCTCATTAGTTCCCAGCCAGCCCCTCCCGGCCTACACAGTCTCTCTTCTAGATGGGGAAAGAACGAAATTTTCATTTGTCGAACCCATAACAATAGGTATGATTCACATAGGAGTCATGTACCCTTCAAGGGAAATAGAAAGTCGTGGGTACAGAAGTGGAAAGCACACACCGCGTTTAGGACTGACCATCTCAGATACAGCTGCCATGCTTAGTTTTTCATCTGTGAAATAGAGAATAGCATCACCTCTCCCTGCACAAATACAGGGAAATAGACTTATTTATGTCTAGAAAACAGCAGTATCATATTGATAAGCAAAAGACGGAACTCCAGAGGGGATTTTGAGTGGTGCGAAATAAATGAGAGGCCAGACATGGAAGAATGAAAACAATATACTGAATAGCTGCTCAGTAAGTGAGCAGTGACTGAGATTGGGATCTTATGAAACATAGTGTGTTCCTATAATTAAGGATGATATAATGTGCACACAGAGAAAGAGCAGTAAGAATATGCAAGACAACCTTGTTTCTGGCATTTCCTAACTTTCGAGTCTTTCCTGGCTTCTATTCCTAACGGGCTTCTAACACACCTTTTATGTGTAATACTCTCTGCTAATTGAACACTTTCTTAAACTAAAAGAGCTAGAGCAAGAGCTGCAAACCATCTGGAACCATTGCAAAGCAGATTACTGCCAAGAAATCTGTACCAAAGTATGTCCTATCCCACTCCAGGCCTGCCCTGCATCAGCTCTAAGGCTGCATGACTATAGAAAGACACATGTCCTAATTAGCAAATAACACTTCATGCTGCCTCCAAAGCCTGGAGTCTTTCCACCTACGTCTAAACCTCATTAATATGTCAATGTTCAACCATTACTATGAGACCTTTAATGAAAACTGTAATAGCATTATCTTCTCTGTCACTTAGGGTCACCAGCAAAGAAAGGGTCAGCCAAGTATATCAAAAGGAATTTTCTAAGATGCTCTAAGATCTAGGGTGCTCTTCTGCTCCTAGCTGATATTAAGTATCATACAATTATGATAATCAAGCCATGCAAAAACATTATATTTCGCTTTTACCTTGTCATGTGAACTTTTTTATTAAGCATTCCCATAGAGAAATGAAATAGTAAAGGGGATTTTTCCAATTTATATTAGAAGCCTCACTTAATTTCTAATTTACTGTACATTATACATAATTATTAATTTAATATAAAATTATATATAAGTCTGAAGACTGTTAAATATATGTATAAAATAAGGCTACCCAAGCAGTTCCTTCAGACAATTTCACATTGCTAGATGAAGGTCTTTGAATGATGGATATGATATTGACATAGACAAATTAAAAACATTCATATCAATATATCCCTCATATCCCTCAAAATCCAAAAGCTCAGAGAAGTCTAGAGTTGATTGGATAGTATATAAATCTGCTTATAAATAGTTAGCTAACTTAAAATATAAGTTTTGATCCAGGTTATTCAGATTGATTTAGGGCTCATTCCTTGAGAAGGTTCCTACTTGCAAAGCTTTATTTGTGCAAATGAATTTCATGAACACAGGAAGAGAGCAATCTCTTTCTTAGCCAAGTTTCCCTTAACTAGAAACACTCTTTTCTCTGGGAAATGTTTATGTCATGCAGGGAGGGATTCACTTCATCTAATTTTTGGTAATTAAAAGTTAAAAATCTCAGCTTGTCACCTTAGGCTACTCCCTGGGAAGAAGCTGGCCCTTTGAAGATTGCATGTGCCTCACACAGGAATGCAGGGTATTTCAGAAACATATTGCAGGCATCTGTAGTGCAACGAATAACATAATGTAACATAGAGCAGCCACAGTGGATCAGCCCAAAGGCACATGTAATCCAACATCCTGCCTGCAAAAGTGGCCAAAATCAGATGCCTAAGGAAGAGTATAAGAAAACACAAATTACACTTGACCTACGCAATCTTCAAGCCTCTAGTTACCAAGGCCTCAATGACTTCCTGAGCTTGATGTTTATGTGTTTAATAATATGTGTTTAATAATTCGCTTTATTTTTTCCCCAGTGAACTTCACCAGACTCCTCTTGAACTTCTGTAAGCTTTTAGTACACCCAAATCATGTGGAAAGGATTTCCACAGCTTAGCCAGACACTGAAAAAACACTTTCATTTGTTCACTCAGAGTTTGCCTCCTCCTAGTTTAATGTAATAACCTTTATTTAGTTCTTGTATTGGAAGGGGAGGTGAGTGGTCCCGACACAGATTCTTCATGCTTCTCATGATTTCACAGATCTCTATCATGTTGCACACGAATTTATTCTGCTAAATCTCCAAACTCAGAAAATGAAGGTTACTGTATTAACACACATGCTAAGCTTGAAACATGCCTGTTAACAGGATTTGTGAGCTCAGAGCTCTCCAGAATGACCAAAACAAATAGGATAGTCACAAATACCTGACAAAAGTATACTCCCAGACTCTTGGGAAGAATTTAAAATGAGAATTAAATAAAAAAGAAACAATACTCTTTGAAGGAAGGATTTCAATTTCTTTTTTACATTGAAGTGTTGTTAATATATACAAACAGCTTCATCTACTGACATATAGAAGATCTGGTCACATTACTCATAAATCTGTAGATTCAAGACAGGAGAACAATTTCTTAATTGTCAATATCTCAGTGGTCCCTTTCTGATAATTTGATCATAAGAGGACACATGCTTGAAAAGACTGAACATTAGAAACATCCTGCTTATATGAAATTTTTCTGAGTGAGACAAAGCCAGCATACTGGTGACTACTACATCCGTAGTAAAAGATGCATCAAGTCAGGCCTAGGAGACTGAAGGCTTGCTGATGGAAGGAAAATGTGACTGCCTTAGCTGCCAGTAGTAGCAGTTGATGTGGCATATGCTCTTATACCATGCAACATGATCAGAAAAAAGCACGGAGGGTTGCATTTGCACCCTTGGCAGATGTCACTGTTTTCAACCGCCAGAACAACTTTTGGCAATCCAAGTGTAAATTAGATTCGCCTTGGAGCTGCTGTAATTCAGGCCAACCCCACCACCAACCAGAGTGCAAATACAACACAAAGGTGGCCTAAAACCACACTTGTTCTTGTTCACTTGTAATGTCTGTATCTCAGCTTGAGCTAAAAATCAAGCCCACAGCCTGTGGAGAATGGGAGAGAAGTGTATTCACTACTCAGAGCTTCAGTTTGCTCTTTTCAAATCCCAAAACTGAGGCTGTTCTTTGCTAGTGAACACCTTTCCTGTCCATTCTGCATGCTCATTACCTATCATAACAGTAATTGATTAGGATAACAATAGGACATATAAAACATTGCGAAGTGGAAAACACATCTTTCCAAGAATCACAGCCCTTCTTAAGACATGGGAATGCAGTAGTTCTGGTCATGCATGTCTGGTTTAACATACCTCTGGGAGAACAATGCTTTCCTGGAAGATCTATCTTTTACAAAAGACCCTTAGCAAGCCACTCTTCTTTTACTCAGTGGGAGGAGTGGGGCGCTCGGTTCCATTGAGACCAAAGTATCTCATGTGGAGCAGACAACCGGAGAAGTTTTATGGTTACTTTGCTCTCACTTATCACAATGAGCCTTGTGAGGCTTATTCTATAGAGGCACTTGGAGATCATTTTGCAAGCTTTCACATTCCGTCAACATGGAAAAAGCCAAATAAAATACGTCTGTTTCAGGTAATAGTCTTAAATTAGAGGAGTCATAACAGACTCTAAGAAGCAGTGTGAGTTGAGTTCTTCATTCAAGTAAAACAGCTACAGGGTGACCTGATTCACAACAGATCCTGGCTCTCTTATGGCAGAGGAATATATAATTATAAAAAAACCCTGGAAGTAGCAAGGATTAAATTACGTTGCCAGGGCAGCTTGTTTCTAAAGGGCTTATTACAGGCATGAACCGCAAACCTGTGATTTTTCTTTTTTCACATGAATTGATGTCATAATGAGGTTTAAATGGAGACTCAGTGTCTACTTTGCCTCCCAAAGGAGAGGGGTTCCCCCTCTAGCCTGGGCACAGTGCCTCCTTCTGCTGTGCTACTTAATGCAAATGTAAACAAAAAGGAAAGTCAAACCATGAGAGCTGAATTCATTTCCAACTGGCTGTCATGGGGTTTCACTTTGGTCTCCTCATGGTTCACAAGGGTACCTTTCAAGTCTGGTTTATACAGAAGATGCTTATATGATAAAAGGGTAGAAGCTAGTGCAGAAATACAGTACTGATTTTGAGGTGGAAACAAATCTGCTTATAGAAGCAATCCATGTGGAACCTTGATTGTAGAAATCTTTAACACTTCTGTTATTGGAACAGCTGAGAATAAAGCAGGAAATCTCAAATGAACAGCTATTTTTTCTACCAGCCCTGAAAACCAATGTTTTAGTATAAATCTACCCTTTCCAACACATATTGCATCCCCTCAGGGCTAGCTCCTGTGCAGGCAGATTAAGTGGTTGCCTATGGCAGCAAAATGTTAGGCATAGCAAAATGCTTAGAGAGTGCTTATTGTGTGACTGTAAGCTGGGTGAAGCAGACATTTTCCAGTGTTTTGAGGGTTACAAAAGCCCTTGAGACATCACCAGTTTCACCAGTCCTTCCACATAAAAGTGAGCAATAAAAATGGGCAGTTCCACAGCAAGGAATCAGTTTTGTAAATTACAAACCTAGTGATAGAGAATAGTAAAAGCCTGTACCTTTTAATAAACAGATAAGAAGAATATAGAGAAACCCAATGCTGTAGCATACCAACTAGTGTGTTTTGTACTCTGTACTTCAACGGAGTCAGAATGGTCATTTTTGTGTCAACATATTGAGAGGTACAGGATCATCACCTTGAACTTTTAGCCATGGAGTATTCAAGTAGCTGCTGAGTATTTGAGAAGGCACTTGCCAGTCCCAAAGTGGAATGAAGTATATGAATGTTTACGCATGCTAAGAATCTGACCACAGAGACTTTTACTCACTACACTTCTTTTAAAAAAAATTGAGTCATTATTAATGACACACATTAAAATACTACCTTAACCGAGCAAATGTTTAACACAGAGAAAGAATGGCCAGAGATCAGAATACAGCAGCAGGACAAGAGAAGATATATTGTCTCCAGTGATAAACCTGTTTCCCACAATACACTCCACCATTGCTCTTGCTGCTCAGTTTATACCTTCTTTCAGGGCCAGGTCTGTGTGATTGTGCTGAACCAGACTAAAACATGAGCCTTCAGCACTGCACCATACTCACCACTCCATCCACAATAGATATTTCTACACTAGTACATACTATATACGTTGGTTGTGACTTTTATTCAGCAATTAACAGGACAGTGGCTACATCAGGCACTGCAAGTTACCAAAAGGGTGCTTCAGCCATGCCATTTAAGATATGCTTGCTCAAAAAATATAACTGCAAGGTATAATTGACTGCCATGAATGAGATATGCTGGTAATGTCACTGCTGAGACTGTAGTTCCTGTCAGTATGTTCATCCTCATTCTCTGGTAATAGCTGATTTGCCATGGCAGAGATACTTATGGCAGCACAGGGCTCCATGCAGGGCCACTGCCTGGGTACTCACTCCAGCTGCACAACGCAGCCTTTGTCACTACACCAGGAGATTACACTGGCCAGCTAGCTACCCTATGTTGAAGTGTCCAACACACACTGCAGGGGCCAAACTACAGAAATGCACCCAGTCTAGAAGCTACTCACACCTCTAGAGACAGAGAGTTCCTAAGAACCTTTCTTTCTGGCTAAAGTAATTAAATGCCCTCTGACGTTATTGGGAACTGGAAGCTGTAATAACCCACTGATGTAATGAGCCATAGGCAGGGCTGCACTGTTTGGTCTAGATGTTCCCAGGACAGGAATAGGGCTCCTTTAAAAGAAGACAGGAAGTGAAATTCTAAACACCACCTACAACAGACAATCTCTTTGGAAAGTAAGCATCATGTGCTGGCTTCTTTCAAATTAATATTCAGGCCTCTTGAATTGGTGACTTAAATAACACAGACTGATTGTAACCCAAGGAATTAGGGAGTGGATTGGTAGTAAAGGCATAGCTTTTGTAAAGTAAAGCAGGGAATCAGAACAAAGAGCCTTGAACAAGCAAAGGGTAGAAAGGCAGATTGGCATTTGTGGGCTGGCTTTCTTCTACCTTCAATATATTTTGCTTCTGTATTCTAGCAATTTCTATATGAAGTTCTGAATTCTTATTTCAGATTTTTTTTCTTCCTCTAGAAGGGGCATAAATCTTAAACAAGTAAAGGTTGAAAGGATTAAATAATTCCTCCCAATAAAAAATGTACTTCGGCTAAAATTAAAGATTTCAGATCAACTGGATTTATTATTGCAGGTTTTTGCCAAAATAATCTGGCAATTTGGGTTTCAACTCACTGTGATCTGAAATACATTTTTGCTACTGGTTAATTTAATGGACTTAAATTTAAATATTCTCTAATTCTGAGGAGTCCCAGACACTGCTTTGGATCTTTACACCCTGCTCTGAATGCACTTCTTTGGAAGTAACAGAACCTTTACTGAATGTCATTAACCTTCTATCCATAAAAATTTTCCACCACAGATAGAAATTTCAGCTATAAAAAGTATTGGGTGAATAGCTTTATGATCCAACTTTTATGCATCAAGTTCAAATTCACAAAATTGATTTATTTTTAATTTATCTCACCCTCTTCTCGGGATCCAGACCATATATGCAGGATAGTTTAATTTCTCTCCTTTCTCTGAATCTGAACTCCCCCCAGGAACAGTTCCTTTGCACTACTTATGCGTCTCCAGGGTACACAATTCAAACAAGAACTACCTTGTACTAACAGTGTTCATTTGCTTGTGCTCACGAAAGCAAGGAGAGTACTTTTCAGGACAGGAGCAAGGCAGGCAAGTGGGGGATGCTCTAGGTTTTTAATTAAAGTATTCTTTCAATAACATTCTGGAGTTGTTGAATGGCTGCAGATTTTTCTCTTCCATATTTTAATAATCCAAAAATAACATTCATTTATGAAAACAGAAGTTTCATTTCAACACACATCTTCTATGAAAAAGTTGTCTTGAAGAATACCATATTATTTATGGTTGCAAAATATCACTTTCCTCTGCTTTTCCTCCATATTCTTTTCCTCACCTACAGCATACTGTGATTTTTAGGACTTAGTTCTTACTCTCTACTCATGCATAAATATTTGCAGAACTATGGCCTTCAGCCTTGATCCTGCAAAGGTTCAGTCTCTTCATAAGCCAGTAGATATAAAGTTGCTACTGTCAAGAACATGATTTCAAAACCCTCTAAAATTCTAGATTAAGGACTGTATTTTATGATTTCTCTGAAGCATCTCTCAGAAATGCATTGGAATACTTTAAAGTAATTCTTGCTATAGGATATTTTTCATATTTATAATAATTCATAGCCTCTGTACAACATCCCATCATTCTGCTGTTCTTTTAAACAGTCATTAGACCACTTCAGAGATGCATGAAAAATTTACTTCTCCTTAATTCTAGTAGGAACCCTGAAAAGTATGTTGGTTTGATGCCACTATTTATTCATTATATCCCTGTATTTCTCCCCTTAATCTTCACTGCTAAAAACCTACAGATTTACTTTCTTAGACTGGATGATAATATCTTCTCTATATATAAAAATACATTTTTTTGGTCTGAACCAAATACACTATTCCTTCATTTGTTAGGAGGTTTCTACTTCCATTCCTAGCGGGGTCAATTTGGGAGCCTAATGACTAAATAGAGTTGCTGGTGAGAGTGGCCACGGACAGGCAGAGTTGTGGAAATGAATGCACAGGGACTTGGAGGGTCAGAGATGAGCACTGGGGAAGGCTGTGGCACCTCAGGGGTATATTTATCAGTAATATCACAAGCAGCAGTCAAGAACTTAGCCCTGAAATTATTTGCCAGATCAGAGAAAGATGAATGAACCTCAGCAGGCAATGGTAGCTGTGTTGGCTTTCTGCTTCCATCTTCCATTCACCTCTTTGATCACACACATATTGCTTCAGTTAAGGCAAGCAAATAGGATCCTGGTGTGGAAATCATGATCAGGCTTAATTTGATTAGGTGTTTCCTCTGCTTCCCTCCAGCAGGTTAAAAATGTATTTCAACACCATTGTACAGATATCACAAAAATAGCACCTGAAGATAATCTGTCAGAATCTCTTCCAGAGATCTGCTCAATTCCTGGCAAATAATTACATTTGCAAGTACATCAAGTAAAGAGTGTCTTCCATGGTTAGGTGGAGACCACCCATCTTCAGAAACTTCCAGCAGCAGCAGAGTACTGACCTAAAAGGCAAGATCAGTAGAGGTAGGGCCATCACGCAGGGAACAATAACAGTAAAGCATTTTATCGATCATTACAATGGTCAGCAGTACAACAGAGAACCACTCCTTGTAGAATAAGAACTGGGAAAGGGCAGAACATATGCTGATGATCCTAGAAACTAAGGAAATCCCCGCACAATTGATGTATGTGACTTCTTGATGCATGTGACCCACAGGTGGCATGGACCAAGAGATAAATATTGCCTCCTAATTCATAGCATAGATGCCAGCATAGCTACCTCAAATCTCTGTGCTGGCAAAAGTGGAGTAGTACAAGTCAGGAGCTGTCAACATCCAAATGAAAAATCTTCTTCTCAATGCTGAATTTTAGGAAATTTAACATTTTAGGATGCTCTGCTACATTGCCAAATGCATTCAGCAAAGAACTCCCTGAACATTGCCTTTTTACCTCAGCATTTCCCCTTCACGGGATGCTCTTCCCGTATTTCCAGAATGAAACTTAGCACAGGCATTGCTTTTTTCATGCCTGCAGGTGTCCCATGGAATCAGAGATACATGCTTTTCAGCCTTAATTGTGTTGCTTCACAAGCAGAGGAATAAAAGCCTAGCAGGACATCTGGCTCTTGCTCTTTCTTCCAGCTTGTATCCTCTGTCACTGTATGCCTTCCCTGAAAAGGAGGCAGTGCTTCTCCCAGCAGAGCCTCTTCAAACACAATTTCATCACCTGATTCTGCTGGAAACAGGGACTTTCACAGGCCTTGCCAAGAATGGACTCATGTGGCATATTACTGAGCTGAGATCAAAGATGTGGAGAATTGCCAGCCTGGGCGCGTTATGAACAGCAGCGTAGGGCAGATGCAAAGACATCCTCCCAGTGTTGGTCTTCCAGGAAGCAGTTTCAAAGGTGGGGCTGACTACAGACATGGAAGGTCTGCCCTAGAGCTGCACGAAGGAGCGGGGTTGTGGGGCCCCAGCGTGCTGTTCGCAAGGGCCTCCTCACTGCTGGCTGCCCGCAGCTGGAGATGTCTGCTACAGTCAGGAGTCCAGTGCTCATGTACAGCCTTTCAATGGCACAAGCAGTGAGCAACCGAGTGAGCTGGAGTTAGGGAGCAATTCAATCTGGTGTGTTGGGCAGCCTTATTAACAGCTAGCATAAATATCACACCAGGCTCCTTGGCTGATTCGACAGAAATACATCACTGTGCAAACATGTGCTCATACCTGACCTTAGCTTGTGGTCACTAATGCCCGGTCTAGACTTAACAATGATGGGACCATAACTTTAGTCACTATCTACAGATTGCCAAAGGCAGGTGTGGTGCATTTATTTTCTTTCTCTTTTTTTCCCCTTAAACCCAACATGACAGGACTCAGCCAAGTACATTTCCAAGGTCATCTGTATAGATAGGTTTCCTGAACACAGCTATATGAAGTAGTGTACGGTAGGTTACTTGGAACATATTGTACTCCAGCATGACATGGCCTTCAACACATTAAAAAAAAAAAAAGTGCCAGGTGGAGTAAAATGAGCATGTAGAAAACATAAATGGACTCTTCAGATCCTAGTTTACTGAAACCCTTGAAGCTAATCTCCAGTGTCTGCATCCTAATACTGTTTATAGCACTTAAAGTTTGTTAGATTTTTCTCTGATTATTTAAGGACTAATCAAAATTCTATGTTCGCTCTGGCAGATTTTGCATTTTCCTCTGATGACTAATGACATACCAAACAAGTCTGAGTACAGGCGTTTTTCTGTGACTCTTTTCCTCCTTTAAGATGGGTTAGTGCTGTCATCAGCAGGTGTGAGGAAAACACAGAAGCCCAAATACTGAGTATACCAAGTAAGCAGGAACTGCATTTAAATTAATTTGAAATGCAAAGATAGTGACTCACTCCCAAGTAGAATTTTGGAGTGCTGGAGCATCTTGGTCCCTAACCAGGAAAGGATAACTAATGCCCAGACTGGGGATTGTCTCTCCTGTCCTAATACATGCCAATACATAATTCTCACTCATTGAGAACTATTCACATCTGTTACATAAAAATATATAGATATTTCTTCTGCCTAGCCAAATATAAGGTTCTGTTGTTGTGTTTAAATATATATTTATAACATATACATATAAAATAACAGCAGAACTGTATTATACTAGTCCCAAGCCTAGAGTTACAATGCAAACAACAAATAATATAATAATATTTATTGTTAGCCTCTCCCTTGTCTCTGTTGTTTCCATAGCTAACGCTGAGCCCCCTCTGCATTAAGACAATGCAGCATAAACAGCGTTCAAAACCCATCACACATGAGCTACAGTAGCTGGTCTCTCAGATGATGCTCCTTTCATCATGATTTATACTCATTCTACCTCTTACCTTTCACATTTGACTTTGACCCACTGATTTTTAATGAATTTAGGGAAGGCAAATTATATGTGACCTACTTTCTAAGTGGATGGTGTTTCACCTAACCGGAAGTGCCTGAGCCCCATCATCCTACATTTAGCTTTGGTGCCTTTGATGAGTCAGTTCCATGCTGCCCACCCTGTCAGGGGTGTTCTGACCACTGGGCTCCTCCATCACATGTAGCAGAGCAGGTGAAAGAGTGAAGTCGGGGGAGTCATTAACTGGTCATTAGCTAATGATAGTAAATTGATTCACTAAGACAGAGACAGCCTTCGCCTACTTGTATTAGGTGTGTCTAACTCACCAAGGCAGCCAAGAGGATTATGTAAACTGCAAATATACTTATCCTGGAGAGGGATCTCGCCTGCTGCCCACGGGGCAGGAGTTGGGGACAAGCTGCAGGTGGGCAGGCAGGTGGGCAGGCAGAAAGACAGGTAGGTGGGGAAGCAGCAGGGCAGGTAGCAGCAGGGGCACAGGGTAGAGCTTGGGAGCACACAAGACCCTAACTGATCCACAGCTCTTCCCCGGCTAGCAGCCAGGCCATCCAGCAGCCTTAAGTGCTTTCCCCAGGTGGTCCACCCAGAACCTACAACACACCTCTCTTCCTCACCCCCACACTGGTTGGCCGAACCAGGGCTCTCCCTGAGAATATCCGGCTGCCCTCAAGGAGCCTCTCTCGGCTGTGCCTCTCCCTGCGAGGTGCTGGAGCAAACCTCCAGCCCTGCCTCAGCCCAGCTCCTCTCACCCCTGCAGTCCCCAGGCACTCATTTGCAGGGCAGGTATGTCCTGCCCGCTGCCAACACGTCCCTGGAGCCCGGTGCAATTCCCTTTCTCCCCATCCATGCCTGTGCTCTCCAGCCCAGGTCACACCCTCTGACTGACACACTGAGCTGACGACTGCACACACCAGCCTGATGACAGGATTGTTTTCAACCATAGCTAGAGTAGCAACCACAAAGGGAGCCTTTGACAATGTGCAGTGTCCACATTTTCACATGTGTTTCTATTAAAATAAGAGTTCCAGGATACTCTGAAGCAGATTTACATCCATGCCCTTTACCAAAGATTTGCAACTAGAAAAAGGCTTGAAAGTAACTGTTCGCTGCCAAAGTGATATAGGAGGTACTTATGGAAAATGAAAATCAGGGACTCTTACATTTTGTTTTTTAATCAAAGCCTTGCAATTCATCGTTTGAAGTATTCTTATACCTATCAAAATATATTCCAGGTGCTTTACACCACAAATGTTGATCATTATGTCAGCACTATAAAGTTCATAAAGATTATGCCTGCAGTTCCATTGCTGTATCCCTGGGATGTGAGAAATGCACTTATGTGGCTCACAAACAAAGAGTGCAAGCACATCACAAAAAGCCGCATTCCAGGAGAAATCAGAAGCTTTATGTAAATTCTTTCAATTGATGAAAAATGTTTAGACTGTTGTACTGCAATAGCAACAAATAAATGCAATATCATTAGAGTTACAAATCATTTTTTATTTTTATATTATTTTTCTGTTTATATTATAAACGCTGAATATTTAAGGACTGCAAGCCAAAGATGTAATAATTCTTAGAAACAGTAGGGAAAAGTAAAATAGGGAGGAAATAAGGCTTCATAAAATATGAAGAAAATTCAGAGAGGATTTACACAAAGGATCTGGTGTGTTTTCTCCTGCAGCCCTTGTACAACATACACATTGTGGTCAGATTCCCCAGTTCAGTAAGTTTCACCATTCCTAATATTTCTTTTTATGCCTTGGATTTCCAACCAAGTTATTACATGACAAGTGCACTTTTAATTTCTTAAGAAAAAAGTATTTTTCTAGTCTTTAAGATGACTAAAATTTCCCAAAATAATAACAAATGAAAAGAAACAACAACTGTGTAATTTTTAAACAATTTGCATTATGCAGATGCACTCCTGTACTGACTGCTGTGCAAACCCATGCTGTTATATTTGTCACTTCAGCCCGTGGTTAACTCAGCCAAGGGGCACAGTACAAGAAAGTGTAAATTATATTGATGAGGGTTCTTTCGCAAAGTCTGTCAGACTGACTTGCACCTAATTACCAATGTGTGGCTCACACCATTTCATAGCACCTCTTGTCTAGTGTTGCAGTTTCCCAAGCAGAATTCCTTACCAAGCTGGAATGAGACGAAGGAAGGAAGGAATGGATGCTCTGTGGAATGTATCCATGCAAAAGACAATGCAAAATTGAGGTCTCAGTTCATTAACATTTTGCATTGATAAATTCCCCATTTATTTTCCTTTGATTGTGGTGAAGGCTTATTACAAAAGTAATGAATCACAGAGCAAAATATTATCACAATCCCATTTCCATTCGTATCTGATGCTACTCTGAATTTAGAAGAGTCCTGTAGAGCTTGGGCTCTTTTTAACTTTTGCTGAGATCAGTGTGTGTCCAAGAATCTGTTTCCATTTTTCCATTCACTTCAGAATGAAGTGAATCCTAAAGAATCTAAATTCTTTAGAATTTAGAATTCTAAAGAAATTAGAATTCAGAATCCTAAAGAAACTGCATAGGTAATTTTTCAAGCAAGCCAGTCACATTTGCAGACATTTCCTTAATATATTTAGGCTCTCAATTTACAATTTCTAAAACCTACTGGGATTTCACTGCTTGTTTTTTTCCTGAATTTAACAATTAACAACTAAAATGTGTTTGAATGATCCACAGTAAACTGATCACAATGCTGATGGATTCATGATGTCCTTATAACAAAAGCTGAGTTTAAATCTAAGCTTAGATTAAATAAATAAATAAATCTGATATGCCAGAGTCTTAAAGCAAGCTTAGTATGCAGTCTTTCATATACATTCATCTCTGAAACAGGAATGAATGGTATTTTTAATACAATGCTTTAATGAGGACTCCTTAAGTTGTTGTTTTGCTAATCCCTAATTTCCATGGCTGCTGATGCAGATTTTCTAGATTTGTGAAATGTTTTTTTTAAATTTACTTATTTTTACCATTGTGCATTTTTAAGGTGACTTCAATCACGCTGAGCAGGGAAATGGCAGCCCTCTGTACTTTGTATGATAGCTGTCTTAACCATGCACATTTAATTACTTCACCTGCACTACATCTACTAATCATACTCCACTTCAACCTCCTTAGGGCATACCCTATTATTTTCTTTTCATGTTTCTCATCTCTTTCAGATCCCTTTAGACTTATTTCTCTCTCTTCTAATGTTTACAGCACCTTCCAATTTAGGGTCACCTGTGATTTTTCTCAAAGTGTTTTCCACCCCCATTTCCAGAATGCAAATACGATCAGTTCTTACACATGCATTCACACTGATACATAAGCACACATTTTCAGAAAATCATTAGCTTTATACTGCAATGCACTCCTGCTTACCATTGGTTTGGAAAGGGGAAATTTCTGTTGTTTTGGTTTGGGGGTTTTTTTTAATACCTTTGAATTAAACTATTCATTCTGGGAAACAGCAAGGAAAGCTAAAAAAACCATTTTAAGTTATTGTAAGCAACATTCTGCAAAGAACGTCTAAAACAAAGAATTAACTATCATGTAAACAACACTTCCTGATACCATGTTTGTGGACTTTGGTATCCACCTATTGCTAGAATGAAATGGAGAGAAAATCAGGAGAATTATGAATCAGCACTTTCCTTGGACATGTTCAGCAGTAATTCTTAAGCAACTGGTCACTAGCAGACAATGACATCTGCTATCAGGTCTCTGATGCTGTAATTAGCAGCTATTTGCAGAGCTCAAAATACTTCAAATAAACAAATTAAGGATCTAGGTTCTTTCTACATAAAACAAAAAAGAAAAAAAAACCCACAGGAATAAAGGCAGATGTAGTCATATAAATACATGACAAGAAGGCAAAATAGCCATTTTAGAATGCAGGGCAAGTGATATTAATTTGTAAGCCATCTGAAATTCAAATTTTTGTTAAGAGCTTGCTGATTCCAAGAAAAGACAGTTGGCATTTTGATTATAACTACTTCATTTATTGACTTAATGCTGTATATAATCTTTCTAAAACAAATACACCAAATTAATAATTACTCAAACTCCTGCAATGCTCTCAAAACAGGATTCACTGTAGCTCAGCATGGTGTGTGTAAATTTTTTTTTTCCAAGCAATTAAATTGTATCCTTTAAGATCATTAAAGCTCAGGGTCAGACCAGGCTCTTTATTCTTTTAAACAGATGTTTGGGGGATCCTGGCTGCCTTTTTTTTTTATCACCTTCTGCTAATTACTATCTGCCTTTTCTCTCCACTCTCTGGCTTTCAAGAGGCCGGTGGGCCCCTGAATACCATCTGCTCAAAATTCTGGTCCCTGCCCTCTATTAGACCTCACTAGACCTTAGTCTTTTTTCTTTTTCATTATGGAGATCATGCATGCATTAGGTGGGTCATGTTCCTTTTGCTATACACAGTGGCACGTGCCAATGCCCTTGAGGAATCAGCTGCAGGGATAAATTTACAATTGGCTTGCTTCCCCCAAAACAACATTAAGCTTTTGTTCTTCCACTCACAATTTCATACAATTAGAGAGATATAACTGCCTACTTTAGATTATAATGAAATTTTAAAATATCTTTTTAAAGTAAGAGAACTTAATTAAATGAAGAAAGGTTACAACAACAACAAAAAAAAAAGCTGCAGAAATTACCTACTTCAAATCCCCGAATTTAGACAGGGAATTTTCTCAGCTTCCTCTGAATAAAAACTAAAACAGGCTACTTATCTTAGGCACAAGCTGCTTCTCTCCACAACTTAATTTCTGTATATTTTTTATCTAAGAAACAGTGCACATCAATTTGAAATTATAAGGAACTTGGTCATATTAAAGGGCATCTGTCCAGCACTGCTTCAGCTTCTAAAGCTGGCAGAAAGAACTCCTCCTGGAATAAACAGAGTTTCCTCCTCAGTTTGGTTGGTACTGTAGCCATACAAATTACTTTGTGTTGGTCATATACTGCAGACTACGGAAAGAGATTTAAGGAGATTTGAAAACACAGAGCAGAGGCCGTTGCTTCCTGTACTGCTATTATGATTAAACCCTGGAGACCATTTTAAGATTCTGTTATCATTTGCACATCTTTTGTGTAAAATATGAGTCTTTGGAGCACCCAGTGGTTCACAATTGGTTGACTGTCTTGCTTGAACAGTTATAGAAAAGCATTATCTCCCATGGAAGAGATCAAGCTGAAAGCCTATGGATCAGCCTTTCAAAGCCAGTGGCAGTCTCACCTGTCAGGGTCATAAAATCTTCTCTTGTACTGTTACACTCTGATATATTATGCAGGATTTATCCATAGAGGAAAAGTTTATATATAAATTATTCTAGTTACAACTATATTATCTCTGCCAGCATAGATTGGTATCTGTACCAAAATGGATTGCTATTATCTACAAAATATTGATCATTTCTGACTGGCAGAATTCACAGCCACTCAAAGCTGATGCTGTTGGAATAAAAAATGCTATAAGTTGCATAAACATAATTTGACCATGCTATAGTATATTTTATTCTATTTCCTGCTCCACTTGTGCTACTCCATTTCCACCAGACTGATTTTGATAGTCCAAAAAGCCTCCCTTAAGGAAAAATTCTATCTGCTAGCAAAACATTTTTTTTCCTTCTTCCACTCTGTGAATTTCCTCCAAAATATAAACACATTTTCTAATTAATGACACAGAAGATCTAGTTCTGAGCAAATGCCATTTTCAAACTTGTGACATGTTTGTGATGATAAAGTGTAAACACTTACCTCTGAGCTACAAATGGTTTGAAGTAAGAATCCATTCCAAGTCTATAGATGTCATTTAAAAGATCCATATTGACTTCAGTAGGCTTTCTATCAGCTCCTAGTAGTCTGTCGCCACAGAGAGAGGGATAAAATACCCAGGATAAATTGTATGTCAACTGCTTTGATTATGAAATGTTTAGAGTTTATGGTCTCAGGAACCATGGTGCTTAGAAGAGAAGGTTCAGTCAGAGCTTCATTGTTTGTCCTGTATCACTGTAAGTTTTCTAGCATGAAACCAAAATACAGGAACATCACAGGCATACAGGTTTTCTAGTTTTCATTGTTTTAATTACAAAAAATTGTCTTGGTTCCAACTAAAAGTAACAAAACTAATGCCACAACTTTTCCCCATCTTGAAAGACAGGTTTCATGTTGTTTTCTTCTTCAGTTACTCTTCCTATTTTGAATATCAGTAACAATCATCAGATAATCAGCTGATCAGAATGAATAAATTTAAACCTTTTGGAAAAGTGAGGAAAACATTTTTTACACAGAAAAAAAAGATTCCCAAATTCATACTGAAGTGTAGTTTCATGTAATTTTGAAAACAGCAATTTTTATTCTCCGAAAATGTTTTGGATGTTTTTGTATTTCAATTTAATTATTTTAAATACTAGAAGACATTTTAGGGATTTTAAAATCACCTACGGTAATGAAAATAATTTTCCTTATTTTAGAAGTGACTTAGCATTGCAATAACAAGAAGGTTTCTTTAGCAGTATTTTCAAAGTCTTTAAGTGAGATGAACATCAAGGATAGAATCCAATTCAACACAGACACTTAATTTGCCCTCAAGTTTTAGGTATCCAATGAACCACACCTTCTGAAATGTTTGCTTTGATTCCCCCTGTAGAGAATATGGAAGCCTTAGCATCTCTGAAGATCTTCAGCGAGAAGGTCCTAACCTCATCCTAGGACCATATTTTAAAAATCTCTAGGTTCAATGAAAATAAGATCAAAGAAGGATACAAAATTAAGAGCTGCAGTTAGAGTCCGCACTTAAAGTCAGCATTTTAAGGTTCCCTCATATGGCTTTCTTGTAGTTGAAAGCTGAGGAACTGGGAAAGTTTGTTTCTGTCTGCCTTTTGTAAGTCCTAGGAGGCTACATAATTTTATTTATATAGAGAAGACGAAAGAATTTAAGAAAAAGTTAGTGAAAAGAGTCTATAAATCTGGACATGCAGTCTCCAACTCCAATCTCTGTTAAACCTGCCAGTCTGTGAGAGTTCAAACAAAAGTTAACAAATGCTGACTCAGCTCTAGCTATGCTTAACATTAACCTTTAATATTTATGAAGAAAATTGAGAATCTATTGCTTCAGAAATGTTTGTGTACCATACAAATGGAATGAAAGAGCTCCGAGACTCTCCTTGGGAAATTAGATCTTTTATATAAATGAGTGTATTCAAAAAGCACAAGTATAATAACATCAATCTGAAGAATGCACGTGTTTTCATTAAAGATTTACAAGCTGAATTTGTAATGAAAGTGGGACAATATTCTGAGGACTATTTCAGAATTGTACTGAATTAAAGGACATGTTGTAGGCTTATTTACCTATTAATTGGATCTGTGCTTGTCCTCAATTCTAAGTGAATTAATTTGAAGGATCATTCGAGACTTGGACCATTTCTAAGTACTGATATGTCTGTCATCAATCTTACAGGTGAACTTCCCATGAATCTGGACCTATTGCCACCCACTGACTCTTGTCCCATAGTGAAAAAGTGTGATGGCTTTTACGTATTACCTTAAAAGTATTGAACAGTCTTCCTATTTATAGCAATTATGGCAGAGGAAGCACTCCAGAAGGAGAAAGAGCCTCTCAAATGTTAAAGTTTTGAATGTTTCACTGGTGAGAGAAAAGGAGAGTGCTGATCACCCAAAATCATCTTGCTTTTGTTGCCAGATATATTTTTATACCTATTATTGACTGGGTTCACGATCAAGAAGGGACTTTCATGTTGAATCTTTATGCAGTTCCACGGGATTTCACCTGCTCTAGAAGGTGGGCATGAGAAGATGGAGAACAACAATACACATAAGATTCATCTTATCTATTCTTACACATCTAGAGTATACACAGCTGCATCTTAGGTAGTCATCATATATTCCCATTAGCGTTGATAAAGGAAAATTAACATCTTTGGCGTGTAGTTCATCTAATCTTTTTTACTGCTAGTTCAGGATGAAAATAATTATTGTAGTTTGCTAAAATTACTAGATTCCTATGGCGATCAAGGAAATCTAAGCCTATGTGTTGACGTGAAATAACTACTGTGTGCAGCACAGGATTTTCTCAGGTCTCTTCTTGACAAGTCAAATTTCTTATTAACAGTCTTTCCAAGTGTATCCTATGAAGATAATGGACTCTGTCACTGTCACACGGAAATGCAGAAGTCAAGGGTATTTCATTTTTCTCCTTCCAGAAATAACTTTAAATGTGGGTCAGGGTAGGAAAAGCCTTGTTTCATTTTTGCATTCTTGAATTTAGAAATAATGGACAGCAGCTGATTCCTCCAATTCGAGAAGATGGAACAACTGGCCCTCAGAGCTTTCCAATACATTTATGTTCCTGTGGGAGAAGTACTTTAGTGCAGAGTCAGCATCCTGTGTAATATTTCTTAGTTAGTATTTTTTGGTGCTTTTTACCAAAATCACATTGATTTCTATGTCATTAAATGAAGCTTTAGAAGACATATGGCTTAAAGGATAGCACCGCTTGGGTTCCCCATAGTGTAGTAATACAAATTCTGGACACATGGGTTGTTCTTTGATGACTTACTTTATTAGGTTTCCAAATCACACTATTGCCCGGAGGGTGTGAATAGAATTGAAATAGCTTTACTCTACCACAGGAGGGTTGGGAAGGCCCCATTTTATGAGGTTAACACTAAAATAATGTGACAGATGGTCACTTTTTGCTACCCATCTTACTTGACCAGTATTTTTGTAACAGTCACAAGAAAGCCATTTATCTTTTCTTATCAGAGAATAAATCCATAGAAAATATTTTATCTGATGACTTATTTCAGCTTTAATGTTTCTAAACACAGCTGAGGAAGAAAATTATATCCTGGTCAGTAACATTTGCTGTAGTATCTTTATGAAAAACTGTTGTTGAGTAAAAAACATTTGTTTCATCTCTGAGAGTTTTCTGTTTCTGTTTTTACAAGTTTATGGTTTCAAGAAAAGCAGTCTGTCATTTTGGGGTTTAAAATATAATGAGTTTTCTGTTATTTAAGACCAAATTTTCTGTTTACTCCAGTATCTTGTTTATGATAGTAGCCAGTGGCAGATGCACAGGAAAACATAAACAGAAACTTTACAGGTAGTGAATGCACCTTTGACTCACTGACTTCCTCAGTTTCTGGAAATCAGAGGTTTATGAGTTCCTGAGCTGAATGTTTCAATTAGACTTTTGTGACCAAGATTTATTCCATGAATTTGCCTAATCTCCTTTTCAATCAGTTTATATTCTATCACAACACGCTCTGGCGACAAGTTTGGGGGGTTTTTAATTACATGTTATGGGGAAAAAATGCTTCTTTTTGTTCATTTTAAGCTTGCTGGCTTATAATTGCATTCAATAGTCCAGATATTTTTTATATTATAAGAAACACTGAATAATCATTCTCTATTTAGCTCCTCCATAGCTGTCAAGTCACTCAGTAGACCGGCCCTATGAAACCACGTCTAAGCACATTTCTTTTTATTCCATATTAGTTTGTGTGGTTGTCTGCAACATTTTTTTTTCTCTTCTTTTGGAATATTTTATTATTCAAAGTCCTAGTCTGATGGCATTAAGAGCCATGGCCTCCTAGGATGAGTGTTTGATGAGTGTTTGATGAGAAACTGTCACCTCCAACCACATTCTCAGTCAGTTTGCTTATATAGCTCCTCTGAATTTTGAGAGGATAGTATGTTTTTAATTACCTTTTAACAATAAACTCTCCTCCTGAGTGTACAGCCAGTATACCCTAAGCTGGTCCCTGAGTAACATCTGAAACAGCTACTACAAATATTCCTATCGTTATGCCTCAGCACTTTCATGGTTTTCATGGTCGTTCTTTCTAGTCTTTTCAACCAAGTTTACTTGAATCATTTACATACTTTCAAGTAAACAAATCAAAACAGGCTATAGTGTCTTCTTCAAAATCTAAAAGTCTTTCTTCTTTAAGAAGAGGACTTGAAAATCTCTCTCTCTCTAAACCATTTTTGGCACCCTCAGCAAGAAAAATTTCCAAATTATTCTTCTTGTCCCACACCAAGAAATATCCCATGCCATCGCATCGCCTTTCACCACAGTTCTTAATTCCCTCCCTTCAGTGCCACATGTCTCAGCAATTTTTTATTACTCTTTATTATCCTCAGGTTTCTTCTCATATCAAACCTCTTTCTCCTTTTTCTAGGCTTTTCCAAAACAAACTTTGCAGGATGGGAAATACATGGTATTCTCACACGCTTCCCCAGGTTTCAAAATCTTTTATGCTGTAGAGGAGAAGCTTACACAACAAAGAAGGAAACACATGCGTGAAGACTGATATCAACCACAAAGCAAAAGCACGTGGTTAGCGGGGCAAAACATGCCCCTTTTTCCAGGAATAGAAAGGGTTCCTCTCAGAACTGTTTTAGACAGATGTTCAGATAGATGTAACCAATGTCAGAGAGTAAAAGAATGTCATCAGTCAGCTCACTCAAGCATCAGTAGCTTGAGTAAAGCCTGCAATGCAGCCCTCCTACCTATTAATTATGGTTCTTCAAAAGGTGCTCTCAGGTCCCCTTCGGTTCAGAGTATAACCCTTTACAGTATGTAAAATTTTGGCAATAGTGGTGAAACTTAGACAGTGGTAATCATCCACTAACATTGCTATAAGCCTCCATACTCCCACAGGAAATACGGCCTTGTTATCAACAAGTCATTGGCAAAATTTCTATCACCTCAAAATCTCACCTTCTGTGAAGCCTATTAATCAGACTTGTTTTCATGCCTTTGCATATGGCTACACAGTTGTTTTCAGTCTTCAGGGCCTAAGACTCGCTATGAAATTCATTATCTATACTTTTCATAGTTTCTGTAACTAATTGAGTTATATTACTGATGGCCTATATTTTTTTACATGATTGGGGAAGATAGAGAAAGGAAAGAGAGCAAAGAAACAGATTTTGGTTCTAGCAATGAGATAGTATATAAGCAGCACAAACTACAGCTAAGGAAGTGGGTGAAATTATAGACATCTATAATATTGTGCAAATAAATTAGGTGAAATTACCATAAGGTCCTTTTATTTTCAAGAATTTCATTGCAATGAAAACATAATGCCACTTCAAAAGCTAAGATTGTGTCAGATTTCCCATTCTTTTCCTTTTTATTACAGTGTTCTAAAGAGCTTTTTTATTTTCACAAAAATGGAGTCTAGATATTTTTATACCACAATAGCTTCTATTCTGCTATTTTCATGTTGAAGGAATAAAATAAGTCAGTTAAAAGTAAACAGTAATTAATTAATTTCTCTTTAAAAAGGGGAGGGAGACAAATTTTTATATTAGCATGCCAATGTTTGCAGGGTTTTTATCAGCAATCATTTATTTGCCCATTATTAAGTTGGGGCAGAAGATTCAGAAGGCATTCCATAGATTTTCTTTTCTCATTACTTTTTTCAGTCAATTTTAAACCCCAAATAAATTCATGAGAACTCTTATTTTTACAGTAGAACACCAAACAATACAGAAGACTAGCTGGTGTCCTAGCCCAGCCATGTCAGGTTGATATTAGTTCAGCTAGCTAATGGGCAACTTAGTTCAGCTGCTTCTCCAGAATCAAACCATAACAAAAGAGATTGAGAACGGGAAGACCTAGAGGGGGATTCATCTTCTTCATATATCTACTTACAGAAATAGTGGCTTCTGAATCAATCCAGCTATTCCAGGCTCCCTTTACAAACAGTGAGAATAATGGACATACTTTAGAACACTTTAAAATATCCGTTTTAACTTAAGAATTACAGTCTTTATTCTACTTGATACACAGTCTGGATCTCCCACAAGTAAAATGGGACCCTGCCATAGGTTCCATTGCCTTCCTCTTGCCATACACAAGGTGTTACTGATCATTGCAGCGTGCATGCTGCATTCCTGGCGACATGAGAAATATCATGTCATCAGCACTGAACAAGAGTTAACATAAAGAAGTGCATTTTTACTGACAGATAACAGCTATCAAGCTAAGGAAGCACCAGTGGATAAAAACTGCCTCTGTTATGCGGAAATTTGTGCACTAGAATCAGATTTTTGTTTAATTTTTCTCAAAGACCCTCTATTTACTTCACTGTTGCCCAATGTTTGCAAAGTACTTTAATACCTCATTTCACTATGCGGTATATTTTTTTTAGTTAGCATTTGTGATAACAAGATAAATTAAGGAAAATAATATATGACATTTACTGACTTAATGTTGTGGGAAACTGAAGATTTAGATGCCCTTCAAAATAAATGTAGACTTTGGCTTTACCTTAGCAAAATATTAATGCTCATGTCAGTAAGTCTTGATGTTCATTACTTATTTAATGGAAGCCAATTTCAACTTAATCTGGTTTACAGAGAAAACTAGATTCCTGCTACAGTTAAAGAGTTTTATTTCAGCATGTTAATAAAAAGCAGCCTTTTTAGAGAATCCAACAGTGCAAATTTTCATCATTATATCTTATCCTCATGAGAATTGTTTTCTCCTTCTGAAATCATGTTATTATGGTTATCTCTTGTAACCTTTGTTCTGTTAAAATGAATCATCCACATTTGCAGTTTCAGAAAAAAACCCTCTAAATATTACTCAAAATATTACATTTAAATGATCAAAACACAAGTTAAATAAAAAATGGTCTGCAGTTTGTTTGTTTTCAGTGCATAATTTTTAATCAGTACTGTTATTCAGTACAATTTTTTAACACTAGGGATTGCAGCTGGAAAGAACGGTTAAGAAATGCACTGGGTTTATCAATATATGATCATAAATGATTTCACAGATTAAACTACTTATTTTGAAGACCTGTATTTGGGGTAAGAATATATATGACAGGTTAGACCCCAACAATTTGAAATTTCCAACAAACTACAATTAAAATACTTTTCTAAAGAATGTATTATACAGATACACTATTCTTTAACTTGGAAATTCATGTTTACATGACAATCACAAAATTTTAAGTCTTGACCATAAAATCCTGAGAACTTCACAGAGCCTCTACCCATGAAATCTTTCATTACATTTAATAGAAATGTATCCAAACATACAAGTGAAATCTTTGTATCACCATTTGAAATAAAAATAATAAATGCCACAACTCTATTCCCATGTACCTCTTCCAAGACATATCACATTCATTACTTTTCAAACTGTTGCATGTCATTAACTATCCTCTGAACAGTTTGCTAAAAACTTTCTGCTAGGGCTCTCCTGAACAGAAAGGTGCCACAGAAAGAGTAAGTTGTGTGCATTAGAGAGAGTTGTTCTCCCAGTACAGGTGAATGAGGACTAAAGATCTGCCCTCCACGGCTACTTCCAGCCTCACCTCAAGTGAGAGTGCTGTAAGGACACAACAGAGACAAAAGGATTGGCACTGGTGTCTTAGTTTCAGCCTTGAAGAGTGTTTGCACTTTCAGCCTTATACTGTGAAGAATGGCCAGACTTGATGAATGTCTCTTGCGTAGCACATAGCCTCCTCACATGCATAATAGATCAAACATCTCAGCTAGATGTTATTTTTTCAACTCAATTGAGTAAATGAGGCATCAGGAAATCCTGGCATAATAAAGTGAAATTCTGTATCATAATCAGCTAACAAAGACAAGTGTAATAGTTGATGGAAAGCAGAATATGAAAGCACAATTAAATCTGGCACGCATATCATCAAGTCAAATTATCACTTGGTTATGGAAAAATGTGGTAGTGCAGCATTTATGAAGGGCACAGCACAGCCTTAGTCTTCTTTTCAAGTGTTGTATAAAATTACAGCAAGATTGTGTTTTATTTAGACTGGCAGTGTTCCTAGAAAGCACTAGTTGTGATGCATGGAGCCTGAAATAGTGGCTTTTTATTTGTACTCAAAGCTCCCGAGCATTGTTCTGTTCAATCACTTATAGATCAGGCCACTCAGTAGCTTTCATAAGCACTGGAACAGTGTGAATAAATTGTACTGACAGTGCTGACAGCTCCATACCCTGCCTAAGAAAGACCTGAAAGGCTTTAAACTTTTGTTTTTTTCATTCACTGAAGGGTGGTCCTTGTATACAATACATTGGTCTTCCTACTTTACAAGATTCCCCTCTTCTTCCCAGACATACAACGTTTTTTGGCAAAATGAAATAAGCTTCCTACCATCAGTTTCTAAAGAAAGTATTCTAAATCAATCTGTCTCTAAACTTAATTTAGAAGACTGAAGGAAAGCTGTATGAGCACAATAAAATGTTGCTCTTAATTCCCAGCTGGCAGGGGTCCCGTTTCTCTGATATCACTAATCCTTTCTGAGTTTGCTGGAGACAGAAATAAAAACACAATAGAATTTTCGTAAAGTAATATCCAGGCTACCAGTTCCAGTTCCAGTTAACCCCCTATTTAGACCTTCTTTAACTTTTGTTGCTGTTGTTGTTGTTGGGGTGGGTTGTTTCTTTGTTTCACAAAATTAATTCTTAAGTCCCTCTACAGTACTTTCCTTCTCCAGAATAAAGATTGCTTGGAGATGAAGTTTCCACAATTTCTGTGTAGTTACAAATTCGAAGTATTAAAGAGGGAGTGAGAAACTTAACCATAAAGCCATGGCAGTTGCAAGTCACTGCAATTATGTAAATAAAAGCAAATCTGTTGATAGCTCTGAGGCAATTACTCTCTTTCACAAAAATTTCAGCCACTGCCCATTTTGGAAATCCACATGCAGATGCAGATGCAATAGGGACACATGTAATACATTTATCACCAGATTACCTACCTGCTTTCTTTCATTTCTTACAGACATGTTTTGATTAGAAACATTCAACTACATATCTTTCAGTAAAAGGGACTGCAGTAGTTCGAAGGCACATAGTATTTTGAACATCTAATACCATAGTGTGCAACTGTCACTCCCTCACATTTGATAGAGCTAGAATCGACAAATTTTGTGTACAGATGATTACACTTATCTTCCTGGGGGGCAAACAGGTCAATTTATCCTGCATGCAAATTGAGAAAGCTTATTATATGGGAATGTCTACATTTTAAAAATAAGGACAGTTTTATCAATGTAATTTTACTACAGGGAAAATTTTGGAGTTAATGTCATCTTAGTTACTCATTTTCCCAGAAATTAGTAACTCTTTTGCAGAAAAGGACAGCAGAAAGTTGTGTTGTGTGGTTGACACACCTGACAGACAAGATGCCATCCAGAGGGACCTGGACAAGCTCCAGAAGTGGGTCATGGGAACCTCATGAGATTCAACAAGGCCAAGTGCAAGGTGCTGCACCTGGGTCAGGGCAACCCTTGGTATCAAAAAAGACTGGGGGATTTTGAACAGCCCTGGGGAGGACTTGGAGGTGCTGGTGGATGAGAGGCTGGACATGAGCTGGCCGTGTGCACTTCCAGCCCAGAAAGTCATTCAAATCTTGGGCTGTATCAAAAGCAGTGTGGCCAGCAGGGCAAGGGAGGTCATTCTAACACTGCTTTTGTTAGGCTTCACCTGCGGTGCTGCATCCAGGTATGGGGTCATCAGCATAGGAAGGAGATCAACCAGTTTGAGTGAGTCCAGGGGAGGGCCACAAAGATGATCACAGGGATGGAGCGCCTCTGCTATGAACACAGGCTGATGGAGCACCCTGGAGAAGAGGCTATGGGGAGACTTTTTTATGGTCTTTCAGTACCTGAAGGGAGTTTATAAGACAGATAGTGTCAAACCTTTTAGCAGGGTCTGTTGTGATAGCACAAGGGGTAATGTTTTAAATTAAAAGAGGGTAGTTTTAGACTAGATATGAGGAAGTAATCTTTTACAAGAGTAGTGAAATGCTGGCACAGGTTGCCAGAGAGGTGGTGGATGCCCTACCTCTGGAAGCATTCAAGTTCAGGTTGGACAGGGCTCTGAGCAACACGATCTACTTGAAGATGTCCCTGCTCACTGCCAGGGGTCTGGACTTGGTGATCTTTAAAAGGTCCTTACAAACCCAAACTACTCTATGATTTTATGATTCTAAGTTCATCTCACTGTCTACTCTATTAAACATAACTTATTGTTTACATTGTGATTGGTGTGTTGATATTTCTGCCTTCCCCTAAACTAAGCGTCTAGTATTTTGTGTGAAACTTCATAACGTCTGCCTCTGGATTTGGGGTTTACAAGTTTATGGTAAGTAAATTGGCTTCCTAATTTTTCTGCAAATCAATACATGATGGTTGTACCTCTTTAAAATATATCACACCTGCATATACACAAAACAGCTAGACCATTTTTTCCTTCCCTTCGAGTGAAAAAAGAGGAAAGAATTGTGGCACACTGTGCTTTGTCCATGCCTTCACTGCAACCACCAGCTTTTTCAGTTTCATTGTGAAACCTTGGGTGCATACGCTGGCTGCCTGCACTATGTACTTATAACTAGACACGTGCATATACATGTGTATTTGCATGTAGTTCCTAGAACAAAGGGTCAGTCATCATAGGTTACCACCATTTTAATAATAAGTAGATGAGAGAAGGAGAAATCAGGCAAAACCACAGCATCATGAGTGCCAGAATGGGTTATTAGCGGCAGTTCTCAGACCAATATCTGAATAATTACGCTGTGATAGGAATGAAATACCAAATGTGCAAAGCCAGAGCTCCATATGATCATAAAGTGGAAGCAGAAAGAATTGTCAGAGCCCAAGTCTAAGGCCACAGTCTGTTGATTATTGTTCTATTGTGAAAAACAAACAAAAATGTAAGCTTGTACAGCATATGAAAACACACATCAAATTGCTGGCAGCATTTCAGCTTCCAAGTGTAGCAAATGTTGAAACATATTTAAATTTCCTTCTCAGTTTTTAAATCTTGCTTTATCTCCTGTCACTTGTATGACACGGACTGAAATTTTTGACAGCTGAAATAGGTGCCAGTGCACTATACCCAGTCTTATCCGACGGCAGCTGAATTCAAAGGGCACCTTTCCCCCAATTTCAGTGGGAGCTGAGTAACACCCACTATCAAATGAAAACCCAGTTATGAGGGGACAAAATCTGAGTAATTAGCTCACGAGTGCATTTACCTCAGATAATCCCCTAGTTCCCCCAACATTCCCCTTGGTCAGCCATGAGAAGTAAATCAGTCAGGAAGCTTGATTCCAACATCCTTACAGCCCACTCATGAAAGGAAGCAAACTTCACCTTCATTAAAGGTTTTGTCTGCTAGTAATTCATTCTGAACCTTTACAGCATTGGTTGTTCCCTCAGAAACTGCCCTCAGCCTTCTTAGTAAAACTGATCTTTAAGGGTAACAAATGAGCTCACCACTGTCCTACTGGCACAAGAGCACCCTGAGAGCTGGGGGCCTGCATGTGCATGACTGTTCCAGCTGCATCTCCCCTCTAAACTCATCTCCATCCCACTAAAACTGCCCAGACAGGATTTTAGCGGGATAGGGTGGTGGGGAGGTGGTTATTTTGGTCATTATTTACTACTTACTTGTCAACATCTTGAGACTATTGTGCCTATATTTTTGAGGTAGAAAATGTCATGTTGACAGGGAGGAAAAAAGAGTCTCCACCCCATTGGAAAGATTCTGATATTGATGTTTTTCTCTGAGACAATCATTATGAAAAACATGAAATGATTAGCAGTTTTGTGGTTGGAAGGGGTTTTTTGTAACAGTGGAAAAGATAAGACATTCTTTGATGCAGAAGTATCATATACTTTTTGGCTGGACTTCAACATTGAAACCCTGCCATAGAGCTGCAGTTCCTGATGTGACAGGCTTTCACAGAGCCCCCATCACTGTACATGCACAACTCAAGGGCAGCTATGTGCAAGCTCTCCTTTTCAACCCCTGTCTCACCTTGAGAAAAATTTTTAAAAATATGTATTCAAAGAGCAAAATATATAGGAATTGGAGAAATATCAGAAACTTTAAAAATTAGCATTTCGGAAAATCCAAAACATGTTTGTGGCTGCCTGGGTGGTCCCTTGGCACCGCAGCTGCTGAGGAGGTGGACATCCTTGGTTTGCCAGGTCCTGGTTTCCAGATACTGAACCTTCTCAGAGGTCTGACAAAACTGGCACAGGTTACCAAATGAAAAAATTTTTCATTCTACAGAGCTAGTGTTGCCCAAAGGAAATATCATCAAAAATGTTTTGTTCAGTTTTAGTCACATGTGATGAGGTGCTAGGTGGAAAGACAAAAACATGCTTGCCAGAACTCTGGAAGTATTTGGAGGCAGGAGGTGGGTACATGACTCCCTGCTCCCTTCCTCAGCACAACCACATGGAGTAGAAACACAGTGATATTCTAAGACATTATAATTCAGGTAAAGACAACTATCCTGTCCATAGTCATTTTAAAAGCCTAGTTATTTTGCCAGTAGAGTGTCCATAAGAATGATTAGGTGTGTCTACATTTCTCTTCTCCACACTCTTTCAATTACATCAGTACAGAACAGATCATTCAATTCCATTGACACCATAAATTCCCTCACTATTTTTAAATTTAGAAAAATTTAGAAATTCTCATTTTATAATTTAACAAACTTTAAATCTCTCTATTTTTATCATCTCTTCTGACAAAAGCAAATAAGTCCATACAATCTCAGACCTTCCTTCTTCAGGGGCAGCAGAGATCAAACACTTCAAGGCTTACCAAAAATTATGCACGCTTTAAAAAAATCAATAAAGGAGAACCTAATCAGTAGAAGAGATCCATTTTCAATACACTTATATGTTGTCATGTGGGACAGAACTGAGCGAAGCACTGAAATAAACAGGCTGTGTAGGATGTGGCTTATAGCATTCTGGGTAGTTATCAGTCAGGTAAGTAATTACAATGGTGAAAGGAACTAATTATTGACAATATTCTCTTCTCAAGCTAGTTTCTTTTGTGGTTTAAGATGTCACAGTTAATTTTAACAGAATATGCAATGAACAGCTCGTCACTGGGCTGTATGTATGGCTTGTACTGTACAGTGATAAGACATGGGATAAGTTAATTAGTAACTACTGACATGACCAAATGACATGCATACTCTGCAGTCATCTAATTTCTATCCCTTCTTTCATCTTTGATATTCCACTTGTGTATGATAATGACAAAGTTATGAAAATGTTGTGACGGTCTGATTGAAGAGATTGAGACAAAGAGACAGAAAGATAGAATACATAATAATGAGGCATGTCCCTCTGTCTTGTAAAATACTTTTTCTGAATACTTTCTGGAGGAATATTCTTTCAGCACAGAAAACAAAATATGCCATACAATTCACACACTGATGTGTCAACCTTCTGTGTAACTCCTTGGCTTGTTGTCTCATAACGCCTGTCAATTATCACGTCATCTTTGGATGATTTCCAAGTTATGGTTTAATTAAAAATACAAGACTTCTTTTCTCTTTTGACCAGGTCTTGTTCTGCATACTTTAAAGAAAAAAGAGTTTATTATATTCTGCTGATGGTAAACATTCTATAGATCATTCTCATTTCATTGTCCGAAGTAATGATTTTAATTACAAGTCACCCACTGAGAAATATAAGAAAGTGTATAGTCATTTCTAAATCCAAATAGACTGTATTGTGTTTTCTGATATCTGATGAACTGTTCATAGAACAAAACAAAAATGGAGGGAGTCTGTAGTGTTTGTGGTCTCAACACTCTCTGTTAGTTGCACTTGTTATCCACTAATGTGTAATACACTGAGTATCTAATAGTGTGGAACTTCATTTGCTTATCTCTGTCATCCATTTCTTTCTTAGACCTGTAGTGACTGTAGCTTGATTTGAAACTGTCACAAAGAAGCCCCCCAAATGCCTTTGATTTTATTGTCTCAGACGTCTGGTGGGGAAATAATGTGTTATATCTCTGTCAAATTAGTTATGTTTCAGGCACAAAAATGTGTTTCATGGGTTTTTTCATTTATTCCATGAGAATTTTTGATCTAAATACCGCATCTGAAAAATGTCATCATGAACATGATCCATTGCCAGTGTCACTTTCAACAACCAAATCACGAAGGCTGCGGCATTCATCCTTTCCATTAAAACTGGGCTTTTCTTCTCCCCAATTAATCCACATTCAGAAAAATTATCTTCAATTCCCTATACTGTGAACAGTACTGATCCAAGGTTTTCAATTTCATGAGTGAGACAGTCATTTCATGAGTGAGACGGTCACATGCAATTACTTGCTATTTAAAATAGAATGCTCACTTTTCCTTTATTTTCATCATTGTGCAATATCTTTTTCTAACACACTGAAATTAAACATTTTTATTTCTGTCATTGTGAAAACCAAGGGGTATTCTAGAACAGTGATGCACACAGATTCTCAGGGGGTCATTTTTTGCTGCATACTCTGGCATGCTGTCTACAGAAAATGCAATAAAAGCATACTGCAGTATTTTCACTTAACACCTCTACATCTATTGGTTTTATAATAAGATCAATGAGTATATAATAAACCAAAACAAGACCTTTTTCTGAGTACGTATATTACAAATGTTGAAGAAATATTATTTTGAGTCTTTTTGTGAGACACTTTTGTAAATAGTAACTTTGTTTTTACTCTGTGGACTTCATTTACATGAACCTATAATAAAATTGAAATCTGTAACTGCTTTCAGTTACGTCAAACTTGTGTCTATACCACACCACCTGAAATAAGGCATTGGCTGGAGGGGTGATCTCTCTAGTTATGACGTAAGGTGTTGGGTTTTTCTCAGCTGATACACACAGAGATAAAATAATCAGTCAATCAATTAATTACATTTTTAGCAAGAAGCAGAAAACTAGTTTTCAGCACTGAATCATTCCAACACCCATGTCATAAAACAAGTTGTGAGGAGTATGGATAAGAGTCACTTCAATTAATAACTTAAAATCAGACCTTCAGGCTCTGTTCCATCTCTGTTCTTTAGTCCCATTTGAAAGGCCTAGATCTGACAGATATGACATAGTAGCTATAGAAAACCCCTGTGGTGCCTGGCAACCAGACAAGATACTTTTAGGTATCTCAAATGGCACTAAATGCTAGTGGATGAGCAACAGAATCAAGACTTTAACTCGAGTGAGTCAGCCTAAAATAGGAGACAACAGCCTGTTTATAATGAAAGAGTTCTGCAAGACTGATTGTTCTCTGTTGACAGCAAAGAGACCTCAGCTGAAAGCTTAGACTGCATCCAGAATGAGATCTGCTCTAGTCAACCGAGATTTAGTCTATACTTTCAGCTTGCTCTAAAACAGGAACTGACAGGTCAGATGGTCATTCAAATTGCTCTCAAGTTTCCCTGGACTGTATTGACTGGCTCACTGTTACCTATAATGGAGGCCTTGACATCTTACCCTCAAGGAGACACCTGAACATAGATGCTGTAATGGGCAAGCTCAGTGCCATTCTTCACCTTTATAAAGCAAAGTCTGTCCAACTTTTGTGACTCTTTTTCTACTAGGAAGGCTTTCCATTATTTCATACTTTGTTTGCAAGACTGTTCTACATTATGAACTTCAAATTACTATTCAGACACTTAAACTTGCAGTCACCTTCCTAGCTTTCTCCTGACACTGCTTGGTTTTATACCTTTCCCTTCCAGCCACTCAGCAATTCCATCATTCATGACTCCTCAGCTGCGTTCTGCAGCATGCTCCTTCTTCCAGCAGTACTGTGCAGCTCTCCTCCAGTCATGAAGAGACCTCTGCACAGGAATGGGAAATTGTGTCTCCCTTCCATTAGCCTCCACTATGAGGCAGAGTTCTGAAAAGCTAGGTAATGACTGTACCCATGAAAGAGAAGGACACTCTCTGGCAACACTCTGACTTGTAACTGGGCCCAATATTTCAGAAAGACCAAAGCTTTTCTACAGAACTCTGTTTCTAAAAAAACTTACAGAATTTTGCATATAGAGGCAAGGTGAGTTCGGTTTGAGAATGGCTCAGGCAGTTCAGGTAGACATCGTTTCTCCAATCTTACTCTTGGAGCTGACTTGCTCATCATGATTACTGAGATTCATTCTTGCATGAAGGGATGGCCAACAAGTGTAAACAACTCCCTCTGGGAACTGGAGAACATAATTGAAATAAGAAATTATGAAGACTCTGAATCATTGATTTTTTCGCCCTCAACAGGAAACTAAATTGACCTGCTAGTCCCTGACATCTGCTGCTATTTGGTAGAGAAGTAACATTATGCTTTTTAATCCCTCTTTTCGTTTTGTTCCACATGTGACTGAATCTATGACTACGTGTATGGTTCCAATAAAGATGCTTTTCTCCTGTAAATCTGAATTTTTCTGAAATCTTAGAGAAATGTACTCAATATATACAAAAATATAGGTAGGACAGACAAGATAAGCTCTTACCCATTCCATGACTTTACAAGACACACTAACTGGCAACAAATATCTGATCCTGCCAGATATCATGCCCAAGAACTTGGGGAATGGGTGGAGGAAGACACACAAATCCCTGAATAAAGGATTATAGAGACATAGAAGAACTAATTCTTTAGGTACCAGTATGGCACATTTTACCTCTGAACAGATGTGGGGCATTTTGCATGTTCAGCTACAGTTAAGTAGAACTTCATTTTGTCCGTTCTTGCTGCAGATTTTCCTGCTGGGATAAAACCAAAGCCAGACAGAAATGGGAGATGTAGAACATCACCTTCCTGGAGCTCTGCCTCAGGAACAACATAGAAGGAAACATCTTTGCAAAATCATTAGCTCACAAAACAAATATATTCTAAAGAAACAACAAATCTTTCCTTTCATTGAGAAACATCACTGAAAAATAAGACATATGTGGCTATAGCTGATTTCTGTTTTACTTACATATAGCCTTCTATATGAAATCTGCCTTTTCAAACACTCACTTGCTGTTCAGCCTAGTTTAATTTTGTCATATCATATGATCTCTTCTTAAGTGGATTTGTTGTGTAATCATTAGGGTTTACGTCTACTGTGTACTTTCTGCTGCCCTACTTTTACTTTATCCTATTTCCTTTCCCCAAATTAATCAAATGGGAATCATGCACTGGCTCATATAGCTAAAGGAAAGAGATGCTACTTTTTTTTACAAGGATCATGAAGCCCAGAGTAGGATTCACAGAGGGAGCCAAGATGCACTCTTTCCTGTCCTAGTTAGATGAAGCACGCAGCATTTACACCTACCTCTTGCTGATGTCAGCAATAGGTACAGAGTCAGGGTTAGGTATTTTTCTACCAGAAACAAAAAACACAACATGGAGAACTGGATTCAAGGGCCAAAAGATGCAGAAGCCTGGCCTCTCTCTAGAGAACACACAAACTCTCCAAATTATCCAGTGCTCTATGAATTGTTAGCTTGTGCCAATCAGTCTCCTGTAGCTTTTATCCCATCCACTAGGCTCCAAATAATTCAAATATTAACTGCCTACATCACTAGAAGATAGAAAAGCTTATCGTCTACTCTTCCTTAAGAGGAGAAAATGTACAAAACTGCAGTTGCAATAATATTCAGCCTGTACCACAATATGTCCTCAACAACTTTAGCAGTGATCTCATAAAAAAAACAGTCAAGCGTTTTCTGGAAAGTAACCAAAGGTCTGCAGCAAATGAATCAAATATTTCATCTGCTATTTGGTTGCAAGTGTTGAACACATGGTGCTCAAAAGCATTTTTCCTCCACTGGAATGCAATAAAAGCCTCAAACATTTTGATTAAATCATTGATCCAGTCCACTGTCCCATCTTCGCATGTGAGTGCATTGCAATCTGTCTAGGTCTCTTTTTAAAATTACCTTGCAGCAACAAATGAGATAGGCTCTTAAAAATTTATATGTGTGTATATCTTTCTTGTTGCAGCTACAGTCTGTAAATTCAGACATATGTAAAGGTCAGAAAAATCACTTACTGTATGTGTTGGTTTTGACTGGGATGGAGTTACTTTTCTTCATAGTACCTAGTATGGTGCTGTGTTTTAGATTTGTGCTCAAACCAGGGGTGATAACACAAGCATGTTTTTGTTACTGCTGAGCAAATCTTATACAGCATGAAGGTCTTTTCTCCTTCTCACCCAATGCCACCAGTGGGAAAGCTGTGGGGGGTGCACAAGGATTTGCAAGGGGACACAGCCGGGATAGCTGACCCCAACTGACCCAAGGGATATTCCATTCCATATGGTGTCACGCTCAGTACAAAAAGCTGGGGAAAGAAGAAGGAAGGAGGGACATCCGGAGTTACGGCGTTTTGTCTCTCCAAGTAACTGTCACACATGATTGCTCCTTTCCTGGGAATGGTTGAACACCTGCCTGCCCATGGAAAGTGGTGAATTAACTCCTTGTTTTGCTTTGCTTGTGTGCGCAGCTTTTGTTCTACCTTTTAAACTGTCTTTAGCTCAACCCATAGGTTTTCTCACTTTTAATCTTCTGGTTCTCTCGCCCATCCCACCAAGGGATGACGAATGGGGACACTGAGCGAGCAGTTGCGTGGGGCTTAGCTTCCAGCTGGGGTTAAACAACAACAATTCACCTGATGGCTCAGTTCTGCCAGTGGGGGAAAGGGTGATGGGTGCAGCAAGGCACAGGTCACTCCCACAAGTGTGCCATGGCTACAACTGCATACACACGCTCATCTAGCTTCATAAATAGGGCTCTGTGTTTGCTACTACAGTTCAGAGTCTGCTGCAGAAGTCAAAGACATCTTCCGTGGTCTGGCCCTCAGTGCTGAGGGCACCTCAATTTCATGCCCTGTTCTCTGGAGATGTAACTCCCATTCTCAAACTCTGAAAGAGCCTGACAGTTCACATTGCAAAGTGCACAGCACCAGTCCCCAGGTCCCTTCCTCTTACATTGTTCCATTGCAGCACAAGGTCAGTCAAGCCATCAGACTTCATAACTGTCTCACAAGTACAGTAATGTCACTGACACACTTACTGCTTTCTTGTCTATTTTGTAGACAGCAAGCATAGAACAGAAGCAATACCTACATGTAAATGCCCAGGTCCTGCAGTTCTGCTTTACACCTGGAAGGCAAGAGATCTGACAGGATGTCCACGGCCTGTTCCACCTTATTCTGGAATCCTGCTAAGGTGTGGACGATTGCAAGGTTATGCAAGGTTGAAGCTGGTGGCCAAGTTCTTCATTTTCATGTGATTAGGCTACCCTGAAACAAGTTTTCTGAGCATGCCGAGAGTACCCCTTAGAAGAAGAAGGGGATGTATTCATTTGAAGTCCTCTATGTTAATATTTGGCTTTGAGGGCAGGGAAGAATAAAGTTTATTTAAGGGCAAAAGCAGGAATCACGGGAGGACTTCAGCCCAAAATAGTAGACAACAGCAACTTACTGCTTCACATTTCGAAAGGTGTAATGGCTTGAAGGTGACTGAATTGAGCCTTTGACATAATATTCTCTTTGTCCACTTAAACTCATGGAAAGTCTAATAGTTCAATTTTATAGTTCAGCAGTTTTAAATTAAAAAATACTTCAGCCTTTTGTTCAATAACATTAACATAAAATCCTGGCAGCACTGCAAAATTAGCATCCGCAGTAATTGGCAGCTTAAGCCAACTAGTTAGAATGCCTCTATACAACATTATTACTTCTTCCATTTAAGATTATATTTTCCAGATTCTTCGTATTAAAAAAAGCATGGCAGTCTCACTATCAGCTTGCTCAGGCAGCGATGTTTTTTCAAATACATTGTCGATACTTTCTTCCCAAAAGGAAAACTGGAACTAATTGTAGTACTGAGCCCAATCATATATATCAAATGACCAAACCTGAAAGCATTTCTCTGTAGTTTGTAAGTACCTATTTTTGAAACTAAATAAAAGCCTCAAATATTTGTGGCTAAAACTACCTGATTATTATTAAACTGTTGAAATATTTTCATACGCAGCTGGTAAGATCCATAAGAAGTTGTAATTACATTGGACAACTTATTATTTTCAGTTGATTTTATAGATGAAATCAGAGAGAATACGTGTTGCTAATGCTACGTGAAAAAGTCCAGAATAAAGACCACTTCCCCCTTGCCTTTAATTTTTATATCCAGAAATATTATTTGTCCAGAGGGGAGGGGAGTTGCAACTGGGCCTGGGATTTGTGTCTATGGTTCTTTTTCCTGAGGGCAACAGGAAGGAAGAGATTAACTTCAGCAAGTAATTATTGGAGTGTAGAGGACTGTGAGAGCTAAATTTTCATCATCTTTATGATAAGGTCTAGTCTTTTCCCTTTTTGGATCAGGGATCCATGAGAATTGTGGGATTCATGAATTATCTGAGGTGTTTTAAAGAAAGCATAAAAGATTCTTCTACATTAAAATTCTTTAAAATTTTGACAAGAGAAGCTGTAGAAGCACACACACACACAAAGAAAGAAAAAAAAAAAAAAGGAATCTAGAGACTGTTAGATCTACACCGCGGTTCCTGGAGGTTTTTCAGCCAAGATCTGCCATAAAGAACACTTGCTTGGTCATGCTAGGAAAAACCATAGCTCAACTAGGCAGTTATATTGGACACCATTTTAAAATGCTTTCACTAAACAGAGAATGATCCAGACAGAAATAATTTTTGTTCATTAGCAATTATATCCATAAATACTTACCTAGGATATTTCCATGTAGTAGAATCTAATTGTGTAATTGACATAGGCTTTTTCTGACCACATAGTGACAGAAAATGAGAATAGGATAATTTGATGTTATGCAGCAAAGTTTCATTGCTGTTCTAAGCACTCAAGGAGTTAATAATTCCATATGAAACAGGTTCCGTTCCCAGTTAGAAAAGTAGTCATTTCATACCAGAAATTCCAACCCTTCCACAGCTGCAGTCTTACTAGTTATGTTTCGCATATTTTGTTAGTCTTTCACACTTTTCATAAGACACACAAATGACTGGTTTTACACATAACCCTGTCTCAGCTCTCTTGGTTTATTAGATGTCAGCCTTTGTTGCTAAAGGTGTGCAGCAATTGCCACAGAGTGAGCCCAGCATTTCTCTGAGCTGGGTAGGAAACATTCATCCTTTCCAGCTCCCAGCTCTGTGTGCTGGGAATACAATACAATTGGGTCAGGGAAAGTCAGATGCATAAATTGGTGAGAAATGCTGCCTGGTTCCCTGAAATACTTCTTCGAACTGAACAAAGCTCTAGAACTAAAAAATTGATTGGCTGCAAGAAAATCCAGGGCTTGGCAGGTCAGAATCAAATCTTTAAACAATTCTTATATATAGATATGTGGGAAAACATCAGTTTCACTTTCCAGGGAAAGCTGCTATATCTTGCTCACTGCTGTTGCGCCTACCTGAGGTCAAGGAACTAACAAGTTACTGTCTGGAAAAGTTGATATTGTAGTTGAGGCAATATCAATAGAAGAGATATTGAAAACATTATTGGATCATGCCAAATTTTAGTATGTGAAAAAAAAAATTCAAACCCTGGACTTAGTCCCACATGACAAATACAGCTTCAAAATTGCCTATATTGGGGCCAAAAAAAGCACATTGGGTCTCCAGTGCACTGATTAGTCTGTCGATGAGAACTTTCAGTAGTGTGTTTGACACACAAAAGTTAGAAATTAACAGGTAAATGAGACTGTTTTATTTTAGTGAGGGCACGATTCTCCTGCAGGAGGTAGTTCATGTGAAAGCAGAATTGAAGAAACCACTATCCGTGTGTTCTGGTGGCAACCAAACATTATATCATTTCAGCCAAATTCAGCAGCATCATTAAAGCACTGATTTTAGACATTATTGTTGTCCATAAAACTGTTCAGATGCAACTTACCATGAATTTTCAGGATCATGTCTGCATGCACAATGAAGAGTACCTCCCTTTGCAAATTTTAGCTACTCTTTCTTTTCATAGACTGTTCACAAATTCATGGGTTTTATCTTTTTTCTCATTTAATTATATTTTACCATTTTTCATGACAAGAAGTACAGATTTCTTATCAGGAATCTTGGTTTTACATACTCTTGTATGGCTACTCCACACTTCTTGCATATTCCTCTAGAATATATAAGCTCTTTAAAATGGAAAAGAGATTTTAACTCTTAAGAGTGAGGAATGCAATACTATGCCAGAAAGGGCCAGGTGGCAATCCATCACCAAATATATACAGAACACATCATTATGCTTTGCTCAAGTAAAGCAATATACTTGTTCTGAAAACCAAAGGGAATCTGGTTTCATTTAATACTTACATAGGCAGGGATATAAAGATACAGAGGAATACACTGGGTTTAAGGAATAGATCTAAACCCAATGCAGAAAATACACATATTAAATATGTAAGGCAACACCAAAAGAGTTTGTTTTTAAATACACATTCTACAATGTTCTTTGATTAGCCCAAACTTAACTTGAGGAAGCTTTATATTTCTCCTCATTTTCTTATATTAATTTTCCTAAGACAATGACAGCATTTAATTTAAAGAATGTCAACATAAAAAACAAACTATTCTTCTGCCTGCCAAATGTATCAATGTTTACCTACCTCTTGAGCTTCTGTCTAAAATCTATTGTGGGATTGACTATGAGTGAATATATTCCATGCTTGAAAGAGTGAGGAAAATAGATTCCCTGAACTCTGACTTCTGTGATTAATTGATTCCTTTAGGGAAAGTAAATATATTTATCACCTTTAGACTGAAAGACTCCTACAAGAAATTGTTGTATCATTATAATGGATCAGAGAATGTACACATAGTACTCTGTGCTCTCATTTTGAAAAACATCAGGACAAAGTGAGAGATGGAAGATTAATCTAAGACTAGCAGGTAAAGAAAGATGAACAGCTAGAAGTAGTGCACGCTTATCTGCTCACCTGAGTGGCACACTCTCACCATTTCCTTTTCCAAAGAATATTTAGGGGGGTGTACTTTCCACTATTTGAGCACCAACAGTGACAGCAAAAAAACCCTTCTTTTCCAAAACATTTCAAGAAAAAATGAAAATCTAACACAAAAACATTGGTGTTTCAATAGAAGTCAAATTATAACTGACCAGCAGAAAGTGTTTCTGTACATATCCCTAATTAATGCTGTTAGTTTACAGAAATTTCCAGCATTTGGAATTTTACCAACATGTAATATTAAAACAACACTAAGCAAGCTAACCCAGACAGATGTTTCACATACTTACTTAATAAAAAATAATTCCCTTACTTTGACATTTGAAAGCTAAGGACCATATCAAATGCACGATGTGTGAATATACATATTGCACATGAAGTGGTAGTCCTCTGACCCCACTTAGACTTCTGAGGAGTGGGGTCTAAATGCATCACCTTATATTCCCCTGCAGTTGTCAGGAAAAAACTAGTTAAATGTCCCCCCACTCACCCACCTTCCAGGGGGAATTTATTACATCTAAAATGCTTATCTAAGGCAAGTCAGGTGAATCATCCTCCAAGGATATCCACATCTCCCCATTTGTCACAAGAGGAGCATAGGATGACCCATTAAGGCTTTTCACAGAGCTTTCAACAAAAAAAGGTGACTGAGGTGAAATCCACTCTCAAAGTTTTGTAATACAGACATGTTTCCTATAGCAATAGGAAAAATTTCCTTCCTAGCAATGCAGAACTGAGAACAGGCATGCACTGGAATGCTTCGATCATGTGCCTGGCAGCCACACTTCTAGAACTACTTTCCATGGTCCTGCTCAGCTTCACACAACGAAGCGTTTTAACTGCTGAATGGAAAACAGTTGAACAGTTCTTTAGTGGAACAGACTGTGATATAATGTGATCATAAAACGATTTGCAGAAGGAAAATTCCTTATTTGTCTCTTGAATTTAAACAAATTAAAGAAACACACAAAACTAATACTTCGAACTTGAGTCTCCATTTGGGATAATGTCCCTTTTGAAAGAATATTTAAACAGATGTTTAATATTAGGTCTGTGCCTAAATCCCATAGAGATCAATGGGGTACAAATGCATGCTTACATTTAGTCTTGTGCATACAGTCTTCCTGAATAGAAATTGATTCAGCATGTACTGAAGAGTTTCCCTGAACTGTAGCCTGAGAGATTAACTTAAATATGTTTTCAGCTGCCTGGCCACAGGCACCCTAGTGGGAAAATTTAGTCAGAAGCTTTATCCTGGTATAGGTTAATGCATTGTTGTTTATTGCCTTACTGGTCTCACATTGTTCTTCTAGAACTGTATTTTGGGAATCTGTTGGGGTTTGTGTTTTCTTTTTAATAACTGTGGTCACTTTTTGCCTTCAGCCAAAGCATAAGAGGAATGAAATTTATTCCAAGTGAGGGAAAACTCAACCATTTTCTTCATTGCAGTTTCACTCAGCTTTCCTATTCTGAATAGAAAACACTTTGCTTTGCTTTTGTCATCCATGCTCTGAGGAACAGTGTTAACTTTCTCTAGGCAATTTAAGTTGCTATTTTGACATGTAGGTTATTAAATTTAATTTGATTGTTATAGTATGGATACCAGTAGCATTCAATTATTTGGTTAATCTGTTACTATTATTTGCTTGCCCACTTTTCATTTGTCATCATGACAAACTCAAAAAAAGAAGTGTACATCACCATTTATGTGTTTTACACCCTGGATCAAGGACCCTAAATGGTGACATTATTAAAAGAGATGAAAAAAATTGAAAATACAGAATTTTCCTATTAGAGTTATTCATCCACTAAAGAACAATGCTCTGTGGTCTGTAATAACTTTTTTTATTTCAAATACATACTCTAGAAATCCCGTGGGTTGGGGTTTTTTCTAATGTTCAATATCGAGAAATAGCCCAGCTTCTTAAATCTGCTGAAAAGAAGACATAAGTACTGTTAGTGTTGTTCTCATCTTTAGCATAGAAATTATAAATGAAAAATGTTAAGCATAACATTCTCTATTAAATAAATGAGGATTCTTAAGAGTATTCTTATATTATATTTAACTGCTTCAGTGACAAGTCTATTTTTTTCATCCTAGTTATTCCCATAAGTGATGGTGAGGTACAATCAAAATTATTCTCAAGCATCATAATCACAACTGCTTACTAAACTTAGAACACCAGTCAAATGAAATCTATGCCAATTCTTTGAAAGCTTCAGGCTTGGGATGTTAACCAATGGTAGCAGAATCTAATTGCATACTTTCATTGAGGATGCCATAAAATATCACTTGGGATAACTGTGACTTATGGTTTAATTTTGGAAAATAGGTTCAGCAAGTGTTTGAGTCCAATACAAATTGCTAGGATATGATATAAGCACATTTTTAAGGATACATTTGAAATATTTTCATTAATTTGTATCAGAACATTGGAATTGGATCCAAAGCCAGTCAAGAGCCCTTTCAGCCTGGTCACTGAAGTTTGAATCAGGAATTCAGACTGTGACTTTTACTGGTGATAAACTCTAGCATAGTAAAAATCCTGAAGAAACTGAACATTGAGAGAGGGCTTTATAGATATAAGAACTATTTAAGTTAAGTACAGGAAGCAGAATCATATTCTTTATGGGATGATTACAAATCTAATGAAATAATATATCTAAGGGTTAAGCAGTTTTATTTGTACAGTAAATGTCATTTTCAAAGCATCTTGAAACCCCAGGTTGATGCTACACCTTTGAATAGTCAGTTCATGGTATTTTGCTAGCCTTATTACAGCAATATCTCCTCTTGCTGCCCTGCTAAACCCCTGGTGTTTAGAAGATCCTTTACATTTTAATTAATATTATATAAACTTTCTATAATATGAGTCTTCTGAATTATTTACTGAAAAATGACATATACCGCAATATGCAGCGATCTTAATTCTTTTAATGGCAGTGAAACAAGAAAATAATATGAAAACACTAGAACTATATTCTCCCAGAATGTTTCTAGGGCAGGCATAGATCTGGTTTTGTTGTACAATAATTTGTGTAAATTTTACAAGCTAGATATGAAAATCACTGATATTCCACAACAATATTACATAGTTACTCTAGTAACATATGACTGTCATTTTCATTGGAATGTGCCTTTCATTGGAAAGTGCCTTTTATAAACAAAGATTACATCTCTTTTCCTAATCCTTTATGCTGAAAACCTTTACAGAAGCGAAAGGATGACTGAATTCATGCAGAACATATAGTAGCAAGGTGAAGCATAAGATATGTGAGCCACATTTTCACTTGATGAATAGATAGGATTCTTGTAATACCAAATTTAAACTGCTAAAAATCCAATAATGTAACCACTGAAGATGATGGAATTGAAAGCCTGTTCCTTCAACGACATTTAAACTAAAGCTAAGATGATATGAGCGTGTATTTGTCAGGCTACCTTGTATATTTTAAATTTATATCATGTGCTGTATTCATAAAAAGTACGTATTAAAAAAAAGCAACTGTGAGGAAATACAAACATAATCCTTTTCTACAAAAATCAAAACAGAAGCAAAAAAAAAATTTGCAAAATAATTCAATATTTTAATTGCATTATTCTCAGCAATCATCTTAAATTTCTTCCTGCACAGTTAAAATAAATGAAAACACTATCACCCTCACAGCCGTCCAGCCAGGCTTGAATGCATTTCGACCTTCAATTAAGTATGGACAGATAAAGTCTTTTGAGCTTTTTCTGATATGTTTGACACCTGCTGTCTTTGTAATCAGGGAAATTAGTCAGGAAGTTCCAGCAGAGAGGCTTTTAGTCAGAAGCTACACCTGGGTCCCTATCTACGCCTTCATGTCACGTAACATTGTCCTGCACCCACAACATGACAGAAAAAGCTGAACGAGTGGTGAGCTTTCAGCTTCAGATACAAAACAGGCTCAATGGGCCTCTGTAGAAATCAATGGTAAAACAAAAGCCATATGCTAACCCCTTCTTTTGCTAAAATGAAGAAAAAACTACCTTTTTTTTTTCCTCCTCCTCATTCATTTTAGGATGATTTATGAGAGAATGCTTTTGCAATCCAGTTCAAGCAGGAAGGTAGGGACAAATATACCACGTTTCATAGCCAGGTATGTCACAATTCCTTTCAATGTAATCCTGGACAAAATTATCATTTCTGTGGACTGTCATCACTTCAAACTTATCTTGAGTTATAGTAGATCCTGTGTCAAGTTTTCTCCATGCAGTAAATGCCTTAGCTTCGTGAGTTCAACACAAGCTTGCTCTCCACTGGGAGTATGGGCAAAAACTCATGCAAACGTGCCAGATCTTTGAGAGGTTGTTTCTGCTTGATCAGTTTTTAGTGAAATCCCACATTCACCATGCAAATTCAGGTTGCAAGCCAGTGCCACAGGGCATGAGGAAATAACCTATAGAGCAAATCACCATATGGCATCTGAAAAAAAGCTGTGGGATTCACCCTGCAGGTCTCAGAGGCTACACATACTAGTGCCTGTAGTCCCACTATGAAGATGTAGTATTTCATACTGACAGTTTTCACTCAGACAAATTTTATTTGAGAGAAATTATCCATTTGTATGCAAATTCAAGCTAGCTACAATAAAGGTGCACCTCCCAACTACATTAAATTCCTTCACAAATAAGCACAAGTGAAAGGGTGATGGTGAGGATGTGGTCTCTTCCTGAACCAGTAACTTCAGTTAGTTCATAACACCTCATAAAAATTTTGCATTTCTTCACTTTTCTTTTTATTCCTGTCCACCTTGCCTGTACCACGTAAGCAAGTAAGAACTGTCATCGTCTTCTCTCATAGATTTATTGAGACAGCAGATCTGATGCTGCAGCTGACCTTATACTTCATTATAGGATGGCACAAGCTCAAAATTAGCCCTCTATCTTTAGCCTCCATCTCAGTTATTCCCATTTCTCAGTTCAATCCCACTCCTCCTGATGGTCTTTCCCCAGCTTTCAGAAGCTGGCAACAAAGATTTCCTCATCTTACAGTTAGCAACTGGGCACTTCATTAAGAGAGTAACAGCAGGCTGAGTTGCTCAAAACTGCTCGGTTCTTTTTAACACTTCCTGCCTATATTTTCCTTTTTTCCCTAGAATGTACTACCTGGTTCTGAGCATCAGCTCAGATCAGCTGCTCAACTGCCAAGAAGCAAACAAGCCATGGAGGCAGCAGATCAAGTAGGACTGCAGCTGAGCAGGAGAGATAAAGTTTCTTCACTTATCAAGCCCTTGTACAAAATCTCACCATTCAGAAAATATCTATGAGGTGGCAACCATGACTTCTTCACACAGTATGGCTAAGGTTTAATTCATGTTTAGAAAACATTCAGAGAAAATTATCTTAGGAAAGACACCACTCTACCCAAGTGGAGAGAGCAATGCCTAGCCCACAGGTCGCCATGTTGCTTCCCTGGGTTTAGACCCATGAGCACTCTCAGACTTAAAAAGACAGCTTTCTCTTGTAAACTGAGTTTTGAGATTTGTGGTATGCTTTCGGTCTCTTCAGGGTGAAAGCACAGTTAAAAAGACAGGCTGGTGGTGAGAATATTATTCTGATAATAAATTAAGAGTCACAGGTCTGCAGTGGGCAGAATGGGGTCTGAGTGCTGACCTCGGTGTGCGAGTCACCAACCACATACAAGTACTGAGGAACCAGAAAGCAGCTGGTTTGGAGAAGGGGTTAACCTTCTAAGGTTGTAAGTTTCCCTTGTAACCCTTATTTGTGAATAAGATAAAATGTTGTTAGCACACAACAGTTTTCAACGTGTTTGGCAGATATTAACTAATCAGTACTTTCAGTGTTGAAAGCATTGCAGCACTTCAGAACTGAAGAGAATGAAGCTGAGGAGGTTAATAACGTATAGGAAATGAAAGTGAAATAACATGGTAGAATCTCATTTAGAATTATGATGTTTCCACTTCATGCTTCTGTGCCACAATCTACGTCACAGTTTTTCTGGTCTAAAAAAGAAAAAAAATTAAAGGAACAGATAGATATAATAAAATTATACTATTTCTCTAATTTGACCTTTTCAGATTTAATGCATTTTTAGTCATTTGCAGTGTAATTCCCTTCCTTTTTCCTTTTTTCTAAAATTTCTTTCCCAACCAATATCTCATAAACTTTTCTAAATACTGAGAATCTCCATTAACAAATTAAGTATTACTGGCTGCTTGGGTTTTCCTACACATTGATTATTCTTTAAACATAACATTTTATTTATTATTGTTGGTGATTAAAAGAACACTTGGCTTGTGCATCCTCTTTCAGCTCTAGATGCACATGCATAATTTTTAGAGTGAATTCCACTTTGAAATAGATTCTCTGCTTTTCATAGTTTTCTGGATTATCCCGAGTGAAGTTATGGCAACTTTATAAAACTGCTGTAATGCTACAATGCCACCATCTGGTTACAGTTAAGGATCTGATCTTGCAGGTGCTAAAGGCTCTGAGCCTCAAAGAATTCAGCAAGACATCACTGACAATATAGGCTGAATATGGAACAGATGTATGCACAAAACCGGTCTTGTTTATTGCAGGATTTTGATTAGTCAGAGATTGAGAGCAGTATTAAAGAGCGAGCAATACATCTGCTCTTTCTGTCTTTCTCTTCATTTGCCACATCTTAGTTCTGCCTAAGAGGCTCTGAATCCTGAATAAATTGTACATATATGTGTGATTGCACGTAGCATGTGAAGAGCAGTTTGCATCCCTCTGATGACCTGAAATCTTCCTCTGGGATCCCTAGGGAGGTGGGCTGGGGAAGGCTGGGGGCTTGCACCTGCAGCCCTCACTGCCCATACCCGGGCAGAGCTGCCTCTAGGCAGGGCGAGCAAAGCCAGCCACAAGTTCCCAAAATCCACACCAAAAGCTGAAAATGTTTACTGAGGAAGTTCCAAATATTTTAGCCATTCCTTTTGAAATTATATCATAGGAAGTAATGTCACTCTTGGAGCAAACAACAGTGCTTTCTTGGTTTGGAAACACCTGAGGAAGTGGGAAAGAGCAGAAGCTGGCATGGGAGCACAAAGTGAAAGAAAACCAGGATAAACACAAAACTAATCTTTGAATAATCTTTGAATATCAGTCACAGCCAAAAGAGGTGTCTTTTCCAGTGTCTAAACCTGACTAGACAGAATCTGATTTTACATATGTTGACTGCAAAGCAGCACTGTAACATTTCTGCTCACTTCTTGCTCTGTTGTAAAGTGCTACTTGGTGGGGAATGCCAAGCAGCCACCTTTTACTTCTTGCAGCAAAGAGAAAAGGCATTAAGCTGATTTGGAAACATACATTATAATTTGTCTCTGTGCTGATATTCTGTGTACTGATCTTCAACTGAAACAATTTAGGGCTGCTGGACTGATTTCTGCTGAATGTTAGTAAAATCTGAGATAAAATGGAATAAGCAGCAGGAGTAAGTCAATTGAAAGGGCAGCCTCTCTTATTGCAACTTGTTTTCATGGCCTAAATGAAACAGAACAGTAATATTAAGAATATAAATGGAAATTAAAAAGTTATCAGTGGTATCTCGGAAAAATATATTTTTAAAAATATATCTTGGAAGATCAAGTCATAAAAACAGCTGCTCTTCAGAACCATCAAGGCAGAATTCTTTGCTTTCCATGTTATCATTGGAGGGGGAATCAGTCCAAAGAGCTGAGTACATAAGGCCTGGCACATGGCATAACAGAACCAGGAAATTACATCCAACAGAAAGGTAAAAGCAGGAGATAAAGAGAGTGGGGAGGGACCCTATTTTTCTATCAAAGTTACCGAAGGACACAGAAGAAGCTTGTTCAGGTTTATGTAGTTAAAAAAAAAAAAAATTATTCCTGGGATCTCAGTGAACTTGCTATAAGTAGATGTAAAATACGAAATCAGCAAAACACAAATTCACAACTAAAATATTAAACAGCAGATGGCAAATTTGTCCCAGGACTCTTGCTGTGTGCACTAGAATTGTAGCAATTGCTAAAACTCTGTACTTAACATAAAGATAGTAAGAAATCCAACAATAACCCAGAAGAAAGCATAAATTGTTGATAGTGATGTGCTTTAGCATGAATTTGAGCAGAACTAAAAAGTATGTTCTAAAAGTGCAATTAATCATTGCTTTGGACCTTATGCAAACATGAACATCTTAGAAATAAAGGTGTAAAAACACAGGTTTTGAATGCCCATGGTTTGCACTGTGTAGATGACAGTATTTAGGCCAATAAACTCTTGAACAAATAGATACGTAGGACTCTTATATGTTGCCTTACCAACACATGATCCGTTTAGCTTTTTTACTGTTGCAGAGACCATGTTGTTCTCACTCCATCACCGTGGGATCTATGGGTGCTGCAGACGCAGTGATTCGCAAGACCCCTGGGCAGGTGGTACATCGGCTCAACAGAATTATTTTTGCTTTAGGAAGAAGATTGGCTGGGAAAGAGGTCATCAAGTATCCATGACGTCTGTTCACAATATCCCATTTCTTTTGGGCACTTTGAGAATGGACTCCAATGAAGTGCCCTGGCAAGAGCCCACCTTGGACTCCTATTTCGACGTTGCTTCAGCAAATGACCTGCACACTTCCGTATACACCTCCACATCTCCACAAGGAATGTAGGTCTCCTGTAGGTCTTATGTGTTAGTGTGTGCATTTTAATAGAGAGTAAAATAAGAACTTATGTTAAGAAAAAACTTAATTTTGTTTGAAGAAATATTGTTGGTTTGATTGTTTCCACATTCAGCATTTCTGAGCAATAAATTAGTTGCCTGATGCAGACGCACTGCACTCATCTCGTATGAAATACTGCAGCTGCCTTTTCAGAGGGGCACAACTATCCCATAGGTCTTAAAGGCACCCACCAGCCCCACAGGACTAAGTCAGGGTGTCTTAATTAAAAACCTATCTTTAGACAATCGAATAAAGCCCTGAATATTTCAGAACAAAAATCCCCAGTGTTCAACCACAGGCAGGTAGCGTATTAGGAAGAGAGAATGGCCTAATTGCTTAGACTTTCATTTAAAAAAATAAATAAATAAAGTCATCCCAACTAACACTTTCAAGCTGTACAAGGTTTGGGGATTTTAATTATTTTCATGCAGCTTTAATTGGGACAAGAAGCCAAACTACTGCAGTAGAAGATTCCTTTCACATCTTTCTTCAAATGCAAACGTAAAGCAGAAAGACACAATATCCAACTAGTAGCAATAATTGCAAATGATTACTATTTACAGAGTACTCATCACCATACACTTAATCAAGACTGTTACCACAGCTTTCACTTGGAATAAGAGATTGAATTGTGGTATTTCTGTTGACACAAATACAGTTACGAGCCTTTATCATGCTGCAAATAAATGCCTTATTTTCTGCCTTATTTTCTTTTTCTACATTCTTCCAAAATTTTATAGGCTACTTTCTCCCCACATTCATTCAGTCACACTACAGATTTCTTCTATATTTCAAGTACGTTTTTCTGCAGATCTCTGCAGGTGTCTCTGTATTACCTAGATGACACTAGTGTTTGTAATACCACTCAGGCTGGTACTTTAAGAGTTTTACTGTCAAAGCATTTTTTATCCTGCTTTTATCATTAACATCTTTCTTAGACAACAGCCTGGATCTGAAAATCCTTGGCAAACAATAGTCCTCATGTATATGCCTACTAAAATCAACTATATGATTAAAGACTCTATAGAGAAACTATATTCTCCTAAGAGAAAAATACTTAGTGCTGACAGCATGGTATCCACCAGATATTCTCCCATCATAAGTCATTGCCATTAATCATTACAGACTTTACTTTAAAATAGCTTGAAATAAGAAGTAATGTGAAGATGTGCAAATCTCTCTTGATTTCTATTAATGTCGGAAGCAGTGTTTTATGAGATCTTAAATGATTCCCCAGAGCCTAAATAACGCAGCTATATTTTTATATCAAATAAGTCTATATACTTCCACATGTATTGTAGTACATGTATTAATATACTGGTAGTCCTGTCATCCTTCCCAAATAGGATAGTAGGACTGAGGCACCATTCTAGGGTGTGCTTGCTGAACCAGGGGAAAAATACCAAACCAGTGATGGAGATTTTCAGGGGGAATCATGTGACTGAGTGTGAGATAGACTCTAGCTACAGCCTAGCAGTCTTTAATTGGGAAACAGTGGCCTGAGGAACAGTCACTGGAAAGGAAAGCATGCAGGTAGCTGAATGTAGGACCAATAAAAGTGTGGGCTGAACAGCAAATTTTGAAAACAGCAAGCAGAGGAAAGTGGCAAATAACACTTACTGATGAAGGCTTTTGCAGGCAAAAGGATCTGTTATGAGCAGGAAACAAAAGCTCTGACACTGAGAAGCAGCTGAGTGGTACCTTGAAACTGCCTGGTATCTTTGAGCAGTGACCCTCTTCATGCCTACCTGGAGCTGTCATGTGTGGAAGGGCTAAAACAAAAGGAACTGAGATCACAAGATACTCATTTGGCCAGCTCACCCACTAAAGGCCGTACAAAAGCAGTCCAAGAGCAAGAATGAGAAGTCACATAGTTATTGACACTCTTCCATGCTAATTTAAACACTATCCTTTATTGTTGTGTTGCTCACTGACTTTTGACCCCCTTTTGCAAGTCAACTCCCCAGTGGAGAGCCTTTCTATCCTTCTTAATTAATCTAAGGCAGTTTTTCTCAGCTTGTAGTTTGTAAACTTAGTATTCATAAACACAGAATAGCAGTCCACAAAAAACTGACCGTACTCAGATATCAACCTCATATGCATGGAAAAATGTAAGTGCACACAGAGAGAAATCCAGTGAATAAATGATATTTCAAGGCTTAGCCAACTTTCATTCGATGACAAATGAAAACATCTGTGGTAAACGACTTCACCTGGGCAAGCTACATGTCCTAAAGGTGAACTGAAAAATACTAATCCTTTATAGAAAAATCAAATAAAACAATGCTCTCATTCTGGTTATTGCCACAAAAAGAAATTATAAATAATTTGTTCCTCCTCTTTTGAAAGGTTAACTTCTGAAACTGATGATATTTTTATTTTATAAAAATGTGTAAATATATATTTATTCAAATGTTCTGGCCCTGGACAATGTTCTTATCTATTTACTCAACTATTTTCAAACTGAGCCCAAATGCTTTCTTTTGTTTGTCTGGTTAGGCCTCTGCATCAGTGCAGAATAACATGAGGCATTAGAGTCTTATTACTTGGAGCAAAATCTCTCTTCTTCTGTAAAGTAAGAGCAATCTCTTTTTAAAAAAAAGGACTGTCTTATGGTATAAGAAATCTTCCGATGCCATTTAACTGCAGCCACATTTTTCCTGTTCTGGGAGCACATACTGCTACAGTAGTTAACAGAATTTCTGTCCACTACAAGACAATAAAGACAGCAGATGTGGAGTCACAAGACCCAGAGACCTCTACCAATTAAAGGTCAAAATCTGTCTCACTTCACAGAATGCAGCATTTGAGCATGAGGTCTTGTGTATATTTGTCATCTTGTTCAGTCAGAAAGATATGACAACAAATAGCTGGTCAAAAGCTGTCAGGGTCAAACTAAGCTTGATAGAGTGCCCTAGGTCACCTCTGTGATTCCAACAGCAGAAATCGCCCTGCTGTCAGTTTGTATTTTAGTCAAATAGTACGTGACACACAGTAGAACTGTATTCCACTACTAATTGCTTCTCTGACCTTCCTGTTAACCAAACATTTTGATTAGAAATATGTACCATGTCATCATGTTCCATGGCAATGTAACAGCTGCCTCTTAACAGATCTGTAGTATTGAATGTCCTCTCACCTCACACCCAGAGGAATCACAATTAAGGTTGTATTACAGTTTTTGTTTGAAGAACGTAAAAATGCCAGGAGATAATAAAGCATTTCATACAAACGAGTGCACACTCCAGAGAATCTTCACATTTCTGTGTCTTTTTCATAAAACAGGAACAGACTTAATTTTTGTTATAGTTTCCATAAATTCCATATATAGTTTCCACTATATTCCAATATAGTTTCCATATACTTTTTTAACACTGATTTGGCCTGGAGCTGGCAAGAAAAAAGAGAGTAAACATTTCAACACTTTCTAGCCAAATGATTATTTCTCACTTGTATGAAAACCTGAAACTCTCCTGCACAATTTTTAGCGTAGAAATGGATATTGAATAAAGAAGTCACTTGTTACTGCTTTAGAATTCTGAGATGCGATTTATTCATTATTCCAGTGAACATGACTGCAGGGAAAGCTTGGACTTGTAAAATGTTCTGAACTTGTCCAAACAGGCTCAGTAAGCCCAAAGGGGGACTGCAAAGCACTAAGTCCTGATCTCCAGCAGACTGGTTCCACATCAAGTTAGAAACAGTCAAAGTTTTCAGGCAACTCTATTCCAAATTTTCTGTTTAACAGATCTTTCTTTGTCTCCATTTCTACACACACATCCCTTTTACTTTCTTTTTTTTTTCCACCTAACATTTTCTTTTATTTTTCTTTTTATATATTTTTTCTCTAAAGCAGAAGCAGACTTCTTTTCATACAATTTATAAGTTTCCACCAACCCATCTCTTTGCTTTTCCATTCCCCAAAAAGCATAAGTCTACTTATGGTATAATAATTTTAAATCAATAACACCGCACTTCTACACTTTTTCTTTTTTTTAACAGGAAAATAAGGCTTTCTGTGCATCCAGAAAACTTAAGACCTTTATTAAAATTTTGTCTTTACTCACCCTCTACAAAAAAAAATAGAAAAACCAAGCATCAATTTTGCAATAATTGTGTTAGAAGGTAAGATTTGCAATTTAAAATCAGCCTTTTAAGTTTCTTCATTTATTAGAGAATTTACTGGCAGGATATATATTTGAGGAACCACAATTTCTAACACACACATTGTGAAAGCTTTTGACAGCCAGTAAGTAGAACTGAAGCTCTATTACTCTGAAATGTCTCATATTTTTTACATGTTTTTCTGTTACTCCACAATTTCCCTTTAACATTTATTTCCAGAAGCATTTTGTAGATGTGGTCCTATTTTGCTGTGCTGTTGTGAATAGTTTTGAAAGCACCTGTCCAGCAGAATGCATGTTTCATTTGCACATGTATGTAAAGGAATAATGGAAGAAAATATATTTACATCTGGAGTGGCAGATGTAAGAAGACTGACAGAGATGTTTTTCACTTCAGCCTACATGCAAGTAATGTATTCGGCCCTGGAGATGTATACCTCCAGTGGTGCATACCCATGAAAGGATTCCCCAGGTTCTTATGGCTATAAATATAGCAGCACCTTCATGGGAAAGACCTGGGCCGAGGGCCAGTTGTTCTGCAGACCACCCTACCCCCAGGAAGAGGTGCAAAAAGCTGTTAGATGCTACTGGAAGCAGAACTATTGTGCCATTGTGGTCCAAGTGTGCAACTCTCTGTTTCTATGATGACCTCATTATCCCATGCACAGCCAGGAAAATATTTTAGCAACCCTGTTTCAGAACCACTGGGGAACATTTTATTAATTTCCTTTGTGCAAAATGTTTACTTCTCTGCTTTCACAAATTGCTTTCCTGGCCCCAGGAGCCTTTGCAATGTTAATGAAGGAGCTCTATCTATCTATCTATCTATCTATCTATCTATCTATCTATCTATCTATCTATTTACCTACCTACCTACCTACCTACCTAATGTTCTTGCATTGTCTTTCTGGAGATCCCAAAGCAGAAAAATTAAGAAACAGTAAACACTTTGATTATTTCCCTTTGCAAAAATGCTTATGCCATTGCAATGTTCTTTTATTTGTGGCTTTCCAAATTATAAATAGTGAAAGTCAAGCTGTGGAAAATAGCCCTTGCTGTTGTTCTCTGTATATGGGCATGACCCTCATTTTCATAATCCTGATGCTAAAATAGGAAAAGATAGAAATTACTTAAATAAAAAAAAAACTCAGAGCAAAGCCTTGATTCTGAAAATAGACTTTCAGACATATTTACCTTTACAAATCTAATAAATCCCAGAGTAAAAATCACATGGAAACCATTAATTTGGTATAAATAGAAATTTGATGTACCTCAAAACCATCTTATTGCAGTAAAATAAACACAAAATCAGTCACCTACACTTTTTTTACTTGAGCCTTGTTACTGGATACAAATTATTTCAGCATTTCAGAAATCGTGAGTGCAAATATAAATTTAAGCTGTATAAATTTTGTATTGACTGGGAAAAAAATGTAGGTCAAATAGAAGGTAAGATGGCAAATGGAAGAAGGAACTTTCCAGGCCTTCCTTCAGCACTAACATGATGTTGTGTGTCCATATACTGTCTCCCACCAGGGCACTTCTCAACTGCCACAATAGGAATGAGTAATAGCAATGATCCTAGTGAAGGTAGCACAGGATAAGAGGGAGCTGAAGGTTCAGAAATACATACAGACAAGATCCACTGTGTTTAATGAAGGTACATGAAGGTACACAGAAGTGCAGTTAAATTGTAGATAACAATCCCAGCGTGGTTTACAGAGCGAAATGGTAATCTGAAGCTCTCCCTTGGGTTTCCCTGTCTGCCTAACCTTGATCCAGAGTAACCAGCACTCAGGTCCATGTTCTGCAAGTGTTGTTTATTCAGGAGACACTTAAATGCATATAAGAGAAGATAAAGCCACCTAGCCATATGACAACACAACAAACTGGAAAGACCAATGGGAACTTGGACCATTTGTAGGATAAAGGGGTAATACAGGATTAGAAGAGATTTCTATTAATTCAATAGAATCTGGAATCATTATACTGCAAGGTAGATAAGCTCTATGGGGTTTATTTTAACCCTTGTCCAGTAACTTTTAGAAACCTATGATTACCCAAGATAAAATATTAGAACTAAAGCGCCTATAGTTTAAGCAATCATAGTCGTTTGTGCAAATTGCTAGTGAAATTTTAACAAGTTCCTTAATTGGTACTTCCTTACTCCAAAGTTTACTTATATTTTATTAAAGAAAAGTCACAGAAAGTGTCCTGGCTAAAGACCAAGTCTTCTTCTTATGGAAAGCATGCAAAAATATAATAGATGTAAGAGTCTTCTTTCCTAATATTATTAACATGTTATATTGTATTTCAATTAAATGATCAGGATAACTTATATTTCACAACTTGCTGAACTTGAATAGTTAAAGTCTATTTACAAGAGTAATGTCCTGGAGAAATCACTGTATCTGAAAACTACCATCATAAGAGAACAAGAGTTGTCTTGTTGCATTGTAGTGGGAAAGATACACTGAAGAGTCATTGTTTTAATAGTCTTTAATCCTGCCCATTTGTCAATACACTGAAGTTACTTAATGAATTGTCTTTTTTTAAATATCACTCCAATACAAAATGAACATGCTGTGCGTAAAATGAAATTCACTCTTATGTAGATTAAAAGAAAATTAACAGAACCTTTGACATACAGCTTGTAAAGAACTTACAACCATTGCCCAAATAATGAAATCACTGAGTTTATGCCACCTCATTTAAGATGGTGTGTTTTGTAAATGGAATACCTGAGACAACAGCAGGATAAGGGAGAGTATCTACTACCTTACAATAATGAAATCAAGAAGGATTATCTACACAAAGTCATTGTCCACACGATGCTTTCTAAAGAATTGAAAAGTATCTTCCTTAGTACTTTCAAGACATAGAGCTCACTTCTTGTCCTCTAAAACCAGCACAAATCTTTCACTTAATATGGATGCAAATTTGGTTTCTGTCTTAGTTAAGATTCTGCATGACTTTGAAAACATGACAATTAAATCTGCTTGAATTTTCACAATTCAAGAAATGTCTGCGTCAAAATAATAAATGCTAAAATAATAATTACTGTTAAAAATAGAGTAATTGTAACACTGAAGATGCAATAGGAAACAGGAGTAAATAGACTTTATTTGATAAAATATCTCCCTGTTGGCTTCTCAGCCAGATCTCACTGTTCTTCTCCATTTGCTCTTGTTTTCTAACACCAGTCACTGTCCACTGTTTTGCTACCCAAACAATTTATTCACCATGGTTCTACCATCTTTTCCTCACCTTTCTATACTGTAGTTGTGTCTGACTACAGACCACAACCAAACTGATGCAGCCCCTAATATAATCTAGGCAGTAATCCGGGCATTAACAGTCAACGTGTGTAACCACCTGATTGACTGTGTCCATCCACTGAAAGCAGATGTCCCTCTAGTCAACTGATCCCAAAAGAGAAATAAGATACTTATTTTGCATTAATCTCATTCAAGTCACTGGGGCATCTCAGTGGAGCCAGTTACCTCAATTAAAATCCGACTGCAAAACAAATTTCATGCAATCACTATATTTTAGGACAAGAACATATTTTCCTATAGAGGCCAGGTGGTGTATGTTTTATTTGAACAGGCAGAAAATTTGCTTTTTAATATTTAACTAACATATTTTTAATGACATTTTACAGAAGATTAAATTTATTATGATTATTTTCTGCTTTTATTATTGTCCACAATAATCCATATTGCAATGAAGGAAGAAAATTACTATAGGTAAAGTTACAACTTAAAGGTCTTCTTCCTTGGTAATCTGAGCAAATGTGTTTTACGACAAGAGAAGTTGCATGGCCCATGCCTTGCCCCCACTCTTCCTCAGCTGGAGCCTGAGATGAGGCAGAATGAAAACAATTTTTTAAAGGCACAGTCAAACCTGCCCCTTCCCCTGTTTCCATTTATCAGATTATCAAAGCTAGAGAAACCTGAATTCGAAAAATGTTGAACATTGAGAATTAAGAAATTAACCACAGCTTACTAGCAGACTGCAGAAGCATCTTCTTCTGATGTACTTTTTCATTAAGAACTATAAAGAGTAGTTCACTAAGCCTCTCAGTGAAACACAACTTGTCAACAAATAGTTCTGTACTGCAGCTAAGCGGTACATTTACAGGATGTTTATTGCAATAAAAATAGCCTCAACTAACATTCAATTAATTAGTTATTCCATCATTTATGCTTATTTGTATTTAAGGTACATACTAATAATCTATAAATATGTTCATTCTTTAACATAAGAAAAAATTTTGCTTTAATTAAAGTACAGAGTAGTTCGCTGCTTTACATATTGTCATTTTATGCCTCTGATAAATGGATGTTAATTACTATATGAAAGGATAGGATATCATCACATGGAGCTTTAATCCACTTTCAGAAATGAATATTGGTTCAATGGCAAGATCAGCTGCAGTGAAGTTCTTGTAAATCATCTAAACTAGTGAACAAAATCTGTTCATTAATCCTTCTTGACAGGTTAATTTCATTCCATTTCTAAGTTGTCAAGTTAGAACATGGAACAAATAATCAAAAGCCTTTAAATCAAATATACCAAATCAAGACTAATTGAATATGTTTCAAGTATGTCAATAATAGATTCATTTTTCAAAATTTAATAGGAAAGCTTGTTAAACTATAAAAATACATGCCCTGCTAAGTCTGGAAGGGCAGGAAAAACGTTGGCACAGCAAGTTTATTTTTTTATTCACTGCATTCCCTGAATGTGTGACACCGTGTTCATAAATGGAATACATATACATCTTCATATGCACATGTTGTGTGTATATCAAACAGTTATGCAAAGTATTGAAGTAAAATACAATGGTTTCATGAATTAAGAGCTCTTAAATTTCACATCCTGTATAATTATACTGTTTTAAAAAAACACACATTTCTGCTCAGACCATTATTTCATCTAGAATTTGGAATGTCTTTCCAAGGAAATGGGACTGGCTCTCATGTTACACTGAAGATTAATGACAATTAATAAATTGAATAGGGCATAAATTCCCAAGTGTGGGACCACGGGCCCCTGCTAGAGCTGATAGTAGCAGCAAACTGATATATAACCCATATAAGGACTGAAGATGTGTGATTGGTTAGGTGAGCAAAAGAATACCATATAAGGAATGAGACTGATGGCCGAAAGAACATATATAAACCGCATGTTCTCTCAATAAAGTTGATTTTGCTCATGTACAGTGTTGTTTGCTAGCACCGGGCAGGGTCTGTGTTAGGAGTCGCTGACAAATCATGCCTCCATGTGAGGAAGAAATATCTGCCTATCTGTGCAGCCAGTCGGTGAGCCCCGTGGAACTAAATACACTGCAGAAAGGAAGCAGGAAAGGACATCCACAAGCCCTTTAGCAGACTGAAGGTGAGTGGCTGCGGGGAACAGTGAGGTCCGGTGTGCCCTGCCCAAAATAGAGACAAGATCCAAGATCTTTGGGAGAGAAAATGGTGCCCCGTATCAGGGCAAAAATATGCGACTAGTAGTTGTACCAATGGCAAAACTCGGCTGAACTTTATGAGGAACTAAAACAAAGCTCAAAGAATTAAAACAAAATCCGTGGTGCCAAACGACCTTTTCCGCAGGACGGAAGGTAGCAGCTGAGAACGATGGAGAACAGTATATCCCAGAAACAAAAAGAAGTCTTCGAGACTGTGGAACAGATTTTAAAAAATCAAAAAGACTTTGTGGGTCCAAGCTGTGTCAAGCAACGAAGAGCTGACAGAGCTCTTGTTTCTGTGGGNAAAAGAAGTCTTCGAGACTGTGGAACAGATTTTAAAAAATCAAAAAGACTTTGTGGGACCAAGCTGTGCCAAGCGACGAAGCACTGGCAGAGCTTTTGTTTCCACAGGGAAAAAAATTCGAGGCATTCACAGTTCATGCGCAATCAGGAAACTGGGAGAAGAGCTATGCCATGACTCCTGCCACACCAAAGCCCTCTGTGCCCCAAATGAACGATTCTAATCGCAAGTTTATCAGGACTATGGGAAAAGACAACCCCCGGACACCCCATTTATTTGACCCTGGAGGGAAGCATGGTCTTTCATCTCCCAATTCCATGGGCAGCAGCGGGAAGGCAGGCTGCCACAAGAAAATTCTTTTTCGGCCATTTGCCATCCCAGCCAGCCACCTGGATGGGAGAACTTACCTTGCAGTATTGTAAAGAGACTGCTTCGCTACACCTCAGAAAACGGCAGCGTGATTGCCCCTTTTGCTGTTAGCTTTTTGAAAACTGCAGTGAACTTGGATGATTTAGCACGGCAGGACTTTGTGCAAGTCGCGCGAGTTAAGCTAACGCGTGTGCAGTTCACTCTCTGTATGTCAGAGTGGAGAGGACTTAGCACAGTCCAAGCCATGGACAGTTTACAGCAACCCCGGGAGCATGGTGGGGCGGGAGGCGTGGCCGCCATTTTGAGAACCGGCGGACCACGTGCGGGCCGCCCCAGCCACACCACTCCACCGCTCCCGCTGCAGCCAGCTCCTGCTGCAGCCATAACTCCCGTATGTTACCACCATCCTAGACCCTCATTATTGTTACCGATCCTACCCATGGGCAGAAGCATTTTCTTGTGGTTTTAAGCACTTGTACCGTAAGTTGGAGCCACTCCAGCTGCAGGGAGGCGCGGCTGCCATTTTGCAGCAAATATGTGCGAGCCACCCCACGCAGTCACCATATTGCTGTGGCACGTGGCCAAGGAAAGCAGCGGGCAGCAGGGACGACCAAGCCTGCACGTCAGAAGGAGGGGGGCCTGCGCCTTCGCTGCCAGGCCGTGGCTGCGCCGCCGGGGCGGGTGCAGCGTGGGGGGCAACTGACCCCAGGACGACTGCGTGTGCGCTCTGCCAGGTGCCGTGCTGAAGTGACGGCAAAGACGGGCGGNTGCAGGGAGGCGCGGCTGCCATTTTGCAGCAAATATGTGCGAGCCACCCCACGCAGTCACCATATTGCTGTGGCACGTGGCCAAGGAAAGCAGCGGGCAGCAGGGACGACCAAGCCTGCACGTCAGAAGGAGGGGGGCCTGCGCCTTCGCTGCCAGGCCGTGGCTGCGCCGCCGGGGCGGGTGCAGCGTGGGGGGCAACTGACCCCAGGACGACTGCGTGTGCGCTCTGCCAGGTGCCGTGCTGAAGTGACGGCAAAGACGGGCGGGCCCGGTGGGGGGAGACCTGAACACATACCCCTATGGGAANTATGTGCGAGCCACCCCACGCAGTCACCATATTGCTGTGGCACGTGGCCAAGGAAAGCAGCGGGCAGCAGGGACGACCAAGCCTGCACGTCAGAAGGAGGGGGGCCTGCGCCTTCGCTGCCAGGCCGTGGCTGCGCCGCCGGGGCGGGTGCAGCGTGGGGGGCAACTGACCCCAGGACGACTGCGTGTGCGCTCTGCCAGGTGCCGTGCTGAAGTGACGGCAAAGACGGGCGGGCCCGGTGGGGGGAGACCTGAACACATACCCCTATGGGAAAGCCAGGAAACCTGTACAATACTTTACTGTGAATCCGTAAAATTCATATTTCTTTCAAATACCCTCTTAACTAGCCATTCTGAGTTGCAGAAAAATTGTCCCACCTGAAGGAAAAGAACAATTTTCACCCAGAAGCCTGTGGAATTAAGAGATATCACTATGTTCACGTGCCATTTTACAGTTAAGAGGGCTTCTGTCTTATTTTGAACTCTTAAAAGGTACTTACTTTGTCCCAACGTTGGTGTCTTTGTAAATGCAAACTACTATTATTAGAAAATAAGTTTTACCGAGTCAGAGAATCATTTTTTGTTCTTGCTAAGCCTAATTTTGTATTTTCATTAAGTTGCCTGNTTGCAGAAAAATTGTCCCACCTGAAGGAAAA
>VZRJ01005027.1:10680-38978 GCA_013397565.1 Ptilonorhynchus violaceus
CGCCGCCGCCCCCCCACCTTCCCCCGAGATTAACCCGGTACCGAGCAGGGACCGCTTTTTATCTTGCCCACAGCGTCATCCCCTCCCGGCTCCGCCACCCTCCTCTTCCCATCCTCCGCGGGAGGAATGTGTCCCTAAATCCCTCCAGCTCTCCTCTTCCGTCGCCTTCACTTCACTCTTTACCCCCCTGGGATGGGATGGGGGAGGTTGAGATGCCCGGGCCCCCAATTCCTGGGATGCCAACACGCGTTGGGGGAGCAGCTCCAGCCCCCTCGGGGGGTTTGTGTGGGAAGAGCGGCGCAGCCCAGGGCTGGGGTGGGGGGAGCAGGTGAGGAGCCACCTCTCACAGCATCACCCGGCCCTGGTGGGCTCCTTGGGTGGGGGGTTCCTGTAGTGATGTGTCTCCCTACCCCAGCACCTCAATCTGCCCTTCTAAGGGAGTCCCGAGGAGGGCGAGGATTTTGGGGAAGGGGATGCGGGTTCGTGCTGGTCCCTCTCCCTCTCCTGCCCGAGCAGCGGGGGAATGCGCCGTGCTGTGCCCTCTCCATTCCCACGGGATGTCCTCTCCTTCTCCCCTTGCCCAGATCATCCTGAACTCCATGCACAAGTACCAGCCCCGGCTTCACATCGTGAAAGCGGACGAGAACAACGGCTTCGGCTCCAAGAACACCGCCTTCTGCACCCACGTCTTCCCGGAGACCGCCTTCATCGCCGTCACCTCCTACCAAAACCACAAGGTGAGGGGCTGGGCCGGCCCCCGCCCCGGCAAACCGCATCCCGCTCCTTCCCTCTTCCCGCTGCTCTTCCTGAGGGCCTCAGCTCCCCTTCTCACCCCTTCTTCTTCTTGCCCCTTTTCCTTCTCCCCTTCTCTCTCTTCTTTTTCTTTCTTCCCTTGTCCTTTCTCCCTTCTCTTCATTTCCCCCTTTTTCCTTTCCCCCTTGTCCTTTTCTCTTCTCCTTTCTCCCTCTTATCCTTTTTCTTCCCCCTTGTCCTCTTCTTTTTCCCCTTTTTTTCCTCCTTCCCCCTTATCCTTTTCCCCTCCCTTGTCCATTTTCTTCACCTCCCTTCCTTTTTCTCCCCCCTTGTCCTCTCCCTTTCCCCCTTCCTTTTACTTCTCCTTTCCTCCTCGCCCTTTTCCTTTCTCCCTTCCCCTTTCCTCTCCTCCCATCCCCATCCCATCCCCTCTGTTATTCCTGGCCGCACCAAGCGTCTCAAGCCGGGGCTTGGGGCGAGCCGAGGGGGGAATGAGCTCAGCGGGACGGTTGGCTCACACGGAGACGACCGAGCGAGGAAGTTGGCTTTATCTTCCCCCCTCCCCAGCGGTCAAAGGCTCCTAATCTGGAGCAGGGAGCCGGGCGCTCCCCTGCGCGGCCGGGGGCCGATAACCCCGCTGGCCACGGGGGGCTGCGGGCTCGGCAGCCGGGAGGCCCGGGAAGGAAAGGGAGGCTCTGCTCCCGGGATCAGGCAAACAAAGCACGAGGAGAACGGGATGGGTTTGTCTGCTGCTGGAATAGGAAAGGGTTGGATGGTTTTCTTGGGGAAGCCGCTGCTGCCTCTCCTTCCCGGCTCGGGTTTGGGTTTCCTCGTCTGGCGAGGGAGGAGGAGGAGGAGGAAGGCAGAGGGCTGAAGGTGGGGTAGTTCTCCCCGGATTTATTAGGGATGTATCACCAGTTGTCCCTCGCCACTGCCCACGGACCCTCTCTAGGGCACAGCGCCATGGAAACTCAATTTCTTTCAGCACACAAGCAAATTCCCCAATCACACAGAAACCTCTTCCTATAATCTTGTACTAATGAGCAGGTAGGATGGCTCCTTCGCACCATAATCGTTTTTCAAACAGAGGAAAGTCATTCAGCACCCCAAATAAATCCTGGATGCTTTCCTGGAAATGTGAGCTCCTAAACCCCTGTGAAACAATTGCATTTCCTGCATCCATCAGTTGACAAGTAAGATGCAGGGAGCAGAGCTAGGCTGGAGAAGAAAGAGTGTTCCACCATAACTAGGGAGAAAGGAAAATACTTCCCTGCCCTTTAAAATAGGAGCTGCTGGCACGGCCAGGACAAGCAAACCGAATCCAAATTGAGTCCTCGCCAAATTATGCCTTAAATTATAACTCCACTGTGGATGCTATAAAATCAAGTTTAACTTCTGCTTGATGGATTTGGAGAAAGAATATAATATTAATAGAAGCGGGAGTTAATAAAACAGGACACACTGCCTGCTCTGAAGGCATTTCCCAACGAGGAAACAGACGTGGATGGAGCTGCTTTCCTTTGAACAAAAATAGGGCTGTTTTATAGGCAAAGGAATTATCACGCAAATAAAACAAAAGCAAAGCAGGAACATGTAAGTACAGTAGTTTGGGAAAACTGCCATGTTAGGAGGAGCAGGAATATTTGATTGTAAATCAGCAACATCTGTTTGATAAGAAATGACATCTGCGTATCTGTCTCTGTCAAAACAGAGGCACTGACAGGGGCAGGAATCCCCACAGACACACACACGCTCCCATCCCGGCAGACACTTGCAGCCACCACGACAGATTTTACACACCCCCTACACATTTCACAGAGCCCGACATCCCTCGTCCCCCCTGACTCGCGCATTCCTCCCCGCGCCGCCCCGAACCGGGGGGGAAGCGAAGGCACGGCGGCTGCAGCCCCGAGATAAAACCCCAATGGAGAAAGATAGAGCCATAAAAATAAACCAGGGGATGATCTTCCCTAAATGGCATCTCCCTTCAGGGAAGGGAATGAAATTCGTAGCTTGCCCCAGTGCGGATGGGGAGCGATACCGGGCTTGCTGCAGATGCCGGCTGGGCTCGAAGGGTGACATCCTCCAGCTGGGTTGGGTGACAAGTGGGGTCTTTTCCACCGGCAGAAACCCGAGTTCAGCTCTCACAGCTGAGGTGTTCCTTGGAAAACCAGATTTCCATGCTGCACCACAGGCTGCGTTCCCCCCTGCCGTGACGGATGGCAGCGCCCCTGATCTGTGGGGCATGCCCAGGTCTTGCTGTCAGTGCACTGCTTATTTTTTTCCCGTTTTTCTCCCTCTCACCCCCACCCATCACCTGCAGCTCGCCCCTCGTGCAAACTCTCCCACCCATGCCATCGCTCAGTTTGTGGCTCCGACATATTTCACACGTCGTTTTACACACCCGCGTATTTTACACGCACACACACAAATTCACCCGCGCACGTGGTTTAGCTTTCGAGAGCTCTGCTTTAGTGGAATTATATTACAGAATTAATTGTGTGGCTCGCCCAAAAACGCATTTGAGTCCACTCTTACACGGCTTATAGAAATACCTGCCTGATTCCAGATAGGTCGATTTATTTCGAGAGCACAGCTGCAATCCCAATGTAGGGCTTGTGCTTATTTCCCCTGGTATTTCAGACAGCCTGAAAAGATATTTAAGCACCCTGGGATCTCCCTCTCCACAGCCCTACTCCCCAAAAAGGGGCTTAAGCTATGAAGAGAGTTTTGGTAAAGTTTTCAGGGCGGTTGTCAGCAGCTCCATTGACCACCTCCCCCCCCCGCCCTGCTACCCTTAAAAACACCCCAGAAATATCGAGGTGTTAAAACAGGTCACATGCACATTTCATTTCCTTGCCATTTACACAATGGGTGCTTGCAATCAGGTTGATTCCCAAATATTAACTTCCCCTGCAGTTAAGCACCGTTTTGCTGTAGCTTAAATCATTGTGTTGCTGGCTCGTATTTATTAGGTACTAGCTCTCTGCTTAGGACCAGGAAATGAACCCTAATAGACAGAAATAATTAAGGTTCTGCCCTCATGAGGGTTCTTTCAAAAGCAAGAATTCACAACAATTATTCTCATTAATTTTTACAACCTACTTTCCCCCTTAGCTGGACTCGGGCTTTATATTGGTTCCCCCCCTCAGGATATCCGGTTTTATGCCGATTTTTTTCCCCCCCCACCCTAAGTTATTTAACATTCTTGGTAGCCAAAATTCTTTTAAGGAGAGGTTGGCCCCATCTGGGATGCTACAGGCACCCAGAACTGCTGCGTGCACCAGGGCAAAGCAGAGGAGCAGGGCAGGGCATGGCTGAAGATTTATCGGATGCACTCCCAGATATCTGGTGGGATTTCTGCATAGAGAGGTTCATCCTGCTCCTAGAAAGACCCAGTGCTAAAATCCTGCTGCTGAGCTCTGGAGATGCCTGTGCAGGTCCCCTCTGAGCACGGCGCCTCTTGTCTTTGTTGGAGCATCTCTCTGGGCTGTGTAGGTGGAGCTGCAGGTCCTTGGGCTTGGGATGTTCTCTCCTGAGAGCTCCATTTTCCTTGTCTTTGGTTGCAGGTGGCCACCCTCACCGCTTCAGCAGAGGCCACCAGTGTGGTGGCCTGGCTGCCATCTCGTGGAGTTCCCCTGTCCAGCCCCCCAAGCCCTCTCCATGCCAAGTTGTTATCCCTGTCTGCCCACCTCTATGGCCAGAGGGGACAGTCCCTCTCCTTAGGGCAGACTCTGCTCCAAAGAGGGGTCCCCCAAGTGCTGAGAGGGACAGGGCTCCCTGGGATCAAGCAAGGTGAGACCTGGTGGCTTTTGTGCAGCCCTCGGGCACCTGAGGATGGCACTGAGCTGCTCCTCTCTCCCTGACCCTCCCTAGGGCTCCCCACATCTCTGCTCTCAACTCCTCAGTCCTGTCCCATGCCCTGGTGGGACAGTGCTTCCTTCCAGAGGTCTTGTGTCCTTCACAGCCTGTGGCTGAACCAGTCTTGCCTCCCTCTGTCTTCAGTGTTGTCTCTGCCCCCCTGCCAGCCCTGGGATGGGGTGCTCAGCCAGACCCGAGCCCCCGGGCCCTTTTGGTCCTCACAGCAGCCCCTCTCCTCAGCTTTGGCAAAGACACCCTCTCTCTCCAGCATCACTCCCGCCTGCAGACTCGCCTCCTTCCCCGAAACACTGTGCCAGGCCTGTCTCTTCCCATCCTTCCTTCTTGTCTCCCAGTTCAGCCAGCAGCCTCAATGAGCCCCTCTGTCTCACACCAGTACCTCCAACCAGCCTCCCAGTCCCTCCCATTTCCTTCACCGGGTTCGGCATCTTCTCCTCTCTGCCAGCAACTCCCCCCTCTCCTCCCTTCTCCTGGCCTTCTCCTCGGGCTCCGAGTCCCAGCTCCTCATCCAGCTCCTCTTGGCCCAGCCAGGTGTCCGTAGGCTCAGCAGGCACCTTGTCTTCATCTCCTTCTTTCCTTCCCACTCCTCTGGTTTGGCTTCCTCCTCCAGGCTGACTTGGTTTCCACCTGGGCTGCGTGAGAGTGTGAAAGAAAAAGGCTCTGTGCTCTCCAGCCCCGAGCCCAGCCTCCCGTGGCTCCCGGCACATCCAGCTCCGGTGGTGGCAGGGATGGTCCTGCTCCCTCTCTGCCACCCCGAGCAGGACCACGGCCACCTGCAGGGCAGGGGGAACACATAACCCCACAGAGCGGGGAGGTCCATGAGTGCTCTGCTCAAGGGTTATCCCCTTGACCTCTTCATCACTAAATGGTGATTTTTTTTTTCTTCCCCACTCAGATTTTAAGTTCTCCAAGTGGCACAGACATTGAGAGAGAACTCAGAAATTAAGGATCCACATCTCTTGCAGAACATGAAGTCCCTTTTCTGGAATGCCCAACCATTCTTAGTTTCAGAAGAGCCCAAAGAGATCAGGCTGGTGTGTTTTCCCTTAGCTTAAGTGCTTAAAAAAAGGTGTTGATGGTAAAAGAAGTTGATAGCAAAATAAGTAAATAAAATAGAGCCCAGGGAATACACCTGGTGTGGAGCACACCATCCCTAACAAAGTTTTAACTTTGCTCCAACTCCTAACGAGAGAAGCAATTGAGAAAAGTCTTATTATGGCAAGTTCTTCACAAAAATAGTGCAAAATGGTAGTTTTGATCCTGGCCATGATGATATTCATGAGCCCTTGGGCACAAATCCACATATAAATACATGTCTGGGGAAAAGGAAAAGAAACAAGTAAAGCACCTTTCCCTGACCTAACGAGATGCAAAGCTAAATTTTATCATGCTGGAGCTGACGATGCTGTGGGAAAGGTCTCGGCAGAAGTGCTTTGTGTCAATTAGCCCAGAGAAAGGAGTGCAGGGGAGCGGCACCGAGGTTCCATCAGGAGCTGTCGCTTCCCATTAAAGTGAGGATGAACCCATAGGTCAGACAAGCCCTGAAAAGTGGAAATCTGGGGGGATTCACCCTGCAAAGCTCTCGTCTCCAAGGGTCTGTGGCAGCTTCAGGAGCCAGCGGTCAGGAGCGAAGTTTGCCATCGGTTTCCCTCAGTAACAAATACGCAAGCAAAGCCCCACAGTTTTATTGAGTCTGTGCTGGATAATTTAGCCCTGGGCACTCTGTCTTAATGACCTCGCAGGACGTTGTATTTTGTTTTATTTTTCATGATGTAATTGTCATTTGACTTTCTGACAGCTTTTCTCCCCTTCCCCCCCACAAGTTATAGTCAATTAAACCGAATTTTCGCCGTGGCAAAGTTGATCCACGAGAAGATTGTTTCCACCCATGTGTTTGCTTTTCCACCTCTGAAATAGTTTGCAAGTCAGACAAAAACCGGCCAAACAAAATATCTTCCACAGGTTGTTTGCTAAAGCAGGGATTCACCAACTTTTTTCTCTATTATTTATTTTGTTGTGTACAGTTTTGTTAAGCCTGGCTCGGACTCTCCTGGCTTAGCGATGGCCGATGCCATGAGTTATCACTCAGGGCAACTTTGCTCTGGAAGCTCCAATCCATCTGAAATACACCAAAAATCTGAGAATTAATTCAAAACCTTCTGTAGTCCCTGGTTTTTAGGTGCCTTCAATCCAGCAGATCCCTGATTTTAAGGAGGCTGAAGTTGGCCGTGATTCACTTGGGGCTTTTGGCCACCAACACGTAGGTTAACACCTCTGCTTGTAAGTGTATTCCTGATGTGGGTTAGGGGATTTCTCCACCCATAAATCAACAAATTTGCACTATCAAGATCCCATTTGATATTTTGTGTGTTATTAAAAGCTCGATTAATCAAGCAGGGCATTCATCTGAGGCCCTTAAATGAGGGGCTGGAGCATTGCTGGCTCCTTGTCCGGTGACCAGAGCGCGCTGGGGACCTGTGAAGGCACTGCTATACCCACCCCAGAGCCCCAGTGCCCTCTGGCAGTCCCCATCTCCCGCCCTCGATTCCAGCAGGAACGCCGGGAGCCGAGCTTCCCAGTGCCGGCGCCTTGGTTAAAATGCCTTCGGTCAGGTTGGGATGAATCCGGCCCTTTGTACCTTTGTGTGCTGGTGCCAATCCTGTAAATCCTCGCTCAGTGAAGGACTTCACTTATGTGAGCAAATATTGCCATTGGGGTCGGCGAGGCAGGACAACTCCTACATTTACCGGGCTTCAGGAACATTCAAAATGTTGAATAATGCCTATTATTCATTCTGGAAGAGTCACCACCTTCAACCGATAGGCGGTCGCTTTGCAAAATACACGGCCGGTTGTGTAATAATTCAGGGCTTTTAATTGCAAAATGTGCCTCCGTTTTATTGCTAGAGAATGGCTCAAACGGCAAATTCACCCCAAAAGATTGTTTGTTTACCATTCCCTTTGAAATCTGAAATGTGGGACCAAAAAAAAAAGCGCAAAGATCTTGTTTATGTGCGAAGTACGGTCCTGATTTAATGGGAGCGCCCGTGGGGATAAGTGTGAGGGTGACGGGGGTCTCTGCGAGAGATTTGGGGCTGAATCAGGCAAAAATGGCAAATAAACAGACGGCCCTCGGAAAAAAATATGCAAAAAGACAAGAAAACAGCAAAATAATGTGGTTGTGCATACACCTGGCGAGGTCTGCTATTGACACTGGGCGAGCCAGATTTTCCTCTTTGAGTTTTGGCAGAGAGGTGGGCCCGGTTGTTTGTGCTCGGCTCGGTGAACATGAACCTCTCTCTGTTCTCCCTCCATTCATCTGGAGCTCTTTCCTTCCCGTTGGCCAACTGTCAATAGGAAGGAAGGACGGTGTTCCCATAGGAGTTCCTCCAGTGGCAAACACTGGGTTGTCTCTCCTCCTGGGCCAGTGGCTCTCCTGACTCCTCGCCGAGGGCTGGGACTGCCAGGCGGTGATGGAGAAAAGAGAAAAAAGGGAACCTTTCCCTCTTTTGCCTGAGTTTTAGGGCATTGCAGCAACATCACACCCGATCCAGGCTCAGTCGTGTTCCGCAAAGGAACCAAAGCATCTGCATCAAATTTAGGATGGCAAGAGTGGGTTTTTACAAGATCCATAGGGCAGCTGAGGGTGTTGCTGGTCCACAATTAATATGGGCTTAAATGACAACCCCTGGATTGAGAAAACCTGCTCGAGAAGTGTGGGAAGGAGTGGATTGAACCCTTTGGAGCAGCACAGTTCCTTTGGGTAAGCGCATGTTCAGTCCAGCAGCTGCTTGAAATGTTAAATTTAGATGTTTTAAGAGGACCAAAGTTGAGTCTGAGGAGATCTATCGCACCAAACTTTAGACTCCAAAGGTAGCTCACTTTGTGAGCAAACTGTAATTAATGGGGAGACCAATAATCCTCAAAGGCTTGATGGTCACAGGTGAAGTCACCCCCCCAAGTACTTTAGGTAGTCAATCCATGCGGTGCTTACAGGTGTGGGGCAGGATGGAAAATGCAGAGCACCTGGAGCACGTGTAGCTGGCCTGAAACACCCAAAGGGGGAGAGTCACTGCTCTGGGAGAGAGGATGCAGAGTCTGAGAGGTGAGGTTTTGGTGGTGCATTGATGAGAAAATACCTGTTGGTGTTAGAAGGGTTTGTTCAGACCATGTGATTCTATCCCTGGTCTTCTGGGCAGTGTAGCCCTTTCTCTCCCAAGAGCAAACAGAAAGTAAGAACTCTCAGAAAGCAGATTTTCTCCAGAGGAAAACGTGTGTGTGTGCAGTCCCACGTGTTCATCATGCCTGGGAGATGCGAGAGGTTGTTGACAGGAGATATTTTTCCGATGGAGTAATCTAGAGGAAGGCCCATCTGGAGCGGTCAGTGCCTGAGCTCAGGAATGACTGGAGCTCCTGCAAGCTGTGTTTTCCCTCCCCTCCCTCCTGGCCGGGGTTTAAGGAACGACATCCCCTCTCTCCCAGGCCATGCCTCGGACTCGCGATGAACCCGTTGCGTTTCCTCCCTTTCAGATCACCCAGCTGAAGATCGAGAACAACCCCTTTGCCAAAGGCTTCCGCGGCAGCGACGACATGGAGCTCCACAGGATGTCCAGGATGCAGAGGTAACGCCTGTCTCCGCTGGGGAGACCATCCCAGGACTTCTCTTTGCACGTCTCTTGTGGCTTGGCCCAAGCCAGGACACAGTGGCACTCCCATCCCTGGTATCTGCATGGGCATTTTACAGCAGGTTGTTAAATCCCACCAGGATGCGGGGCCAAAATCCTGGATCTCCTGCTGTGATGTGAATGTTGGGTGGCAGAGGCAAGACCTCGCTTGTGGGATGTTGTCTTGGCCACAAGGACCTTGTGTTTATTTTTGACGTGGCCCCATCCAGAACAACCCTTACATTTGTGCTAAACTCTCTTCTCTGAGGCTGCACATGGACTTAGACCCATTAAAAACTTGGACTAGCTGGGAGAAGCCCTGGCTACCAGGCTACTGTGGGAGAGTTCCTGAGTGGTTTTTTCCCCGTCGGGTGACAGTGGTTAAAAGATAAAGCTCCCAGCCTTGTTTTGGGAGTAGGTTTTATAAGGATGCTCCAGAGGCCTCTGGAGATCTTGGTCCTGTGTCGTGTTGTTACTGGCTTTGGAGGGGCTTTGGCAGGAGGGGAGTGTTTGCCTGGTTGGTTCTGGATGTGCAGAGCAGGAGCAGAGGCGTGGTGGTGTCAGGTTGAAGAAGTAAAGGTTAGAAAATGTTGGGATTTCCTGGGCCAGGTGGCTGAGGAGACCTTTTTGAATCTCAGTTTTGGATGTAAGTACTTAAGCTGAAAATTGAGCCTAAATCTTGTTTAAAAATCCTGTTTGATGTCCTTTTCTAAATGTCAGGTCCTGCTGGCAATTAACTTCATGCCTTTCACTTCGCTTGGAACTCTGTCCATGTGTCAAGCTGCTTCCTGGTGCAAATGTTTTGCAGGAATGGTGCCATATCCACGATTTTAACTAAGACAGATGTAGATTCTCAATAGGGCATTTTCCAGGAGGGGAGGAGCGACTCAGATCCTTTATTTTCTGGGTCCAGCAGAGCTGGCTCCTGCTGGAGGGACCTGATCTGTGACCTTCTGATGGGAGGGCTCTTCCCACTGCCCACCCAGGAGCCAGCTGTAGGTGGTCACTTCTGGTCGCTGTAGTCGATGACCCAAGCAAGGCTCTCCTTAGCCAGGAAAATCGCACTGTCAGGCACCAAAGAATTCCTGTAATTCTGCAGACACGCCCAGAACCCTCCTCAAACAGGCAAATGTGCTCCTGTGTACAAACATTCTCAGGCTCAGCCCCAGGAAAGCCAATATATATGTATAAAAAAGGTATATGTAACACTTAATCTTCTCCATCTCAATCATCCCTGTGGTCTCCTGAATGTGCCCTGTGTTCCCTGCCTGCCCTTTCCAACAGATCCTGGGCATGATACGTCAATATTTATTTATTTATGGGTGCACTACCACTTGAAATATCTCCCCCCACCCCATGCCAGTCTCCCAGCCTCTACTGGAACTTGAGTAACGATGTTCCCCCCACCAATTTTTTGCTGCCAAACCACCCTTTCATTACAGCCAGTGGAAAGATTTGGAGGTTTGGATTCACAGTGGGGGTTTTTTGGAGCGGGAGGGAGGGGGTGGAACAGGGAGGGCACTTGGAAAGGGCTCCGTGCCATATGGAGAGCGTGGCACGGAGCCACGCTGAGCTCCTGCTAAAAATTGCTTGGCATTTTCACGCGGGGCTGTGGTCGAGGATCCAGGGAACAGCAGCACTTGGGATGTATAAATACCCCCACTCAGGCCCGGGGGGCTGAAAGGGTTAAAATCGTTGCCTTTGCAGGATAATTTCTGATGTTCACTTTAATGACTTCTCCTCTGTCCCTATAGCATAGGAATGGCTGTGTGCCTTCACAAAGATGGCATTTTTTTTTAAGGGAGGGCAGGATAAGATCATTATAGTAAAATAAAGGCCCATTCAAGGCTGCAAATATGCGCCCACCTTTGTGGGTTTTTTATGTAGATATGTGAATATATGCGAAATTATATATGAAAATACATAAAACCATATATAAAATAAGTTATAGATATAAATAAATTGTAGCTATAAAAAATAGGTTGTGTCTCTGAGATAAAGAACCATTCAGGATTGTGAGTGTTACAGAACTATGCCCTGCCTTTCGTGGGTTTATATAGATTTAATATATAAATACATATTAAAATGTAATTAAATATGTATAAAATATATTTTAATATACAAATGTATGTTTATGACGTCATTTCCCAGTGATGGACCCACTCCCCAGCTGGCAGGTATAAGAAACATATCTTGGTTTTAGGGGAGTGATGTCCATTTATGCCCTTGGAGAATATGGTGGGACGTATTTTTAGTGCCATTCCTTCATTATGAAAAAAGTAGCTGGAAAAAAACCCCGTTTTTATAACAGTGCACAGCCTTTTGTATCGGAAACTGCTGACCTGACATTCACCATGGCCTGGAGTCCATCCCTCTCCATGGCTTTCTCCTTTCCAAGGCCTCACATGTTGGATTTTTATCTCTTATTTCCCAGAAAAAAAAGTTACTAAGTCTGTCCAGGTAGAACTTGATGCAGGGGTGATGTGAAGCCTTTCAGCAGCAGATGATTTCATTGAAAAGGAGAGAGCCACGAGCTCCAGAGAGATCTAAATTCCAGTGAATGTCCATTTTGCCCCACTCCTTTTCTTTCCTGAAGCACACAGGGTGCCTTGAGCAGCTTCTTTGGTAGGATGAATCCTCTGGAAAGAGTAGGTTTTTCAAAGTTTTCAAGTTTCTGACCATGAGATGGAGTTTGTTATTTTCTTGATTAGGGAAAGAAAGGCAAAAACATTAAAAAGAAAGGAAAATGCATAGAGGGGTGTGAGTTTTGCTACATCTGTACCCTGTGGTCACGCTGCAGTTGAAAAACCTAAATCAGGTAAAAATGACGTGGCTGTGACGCTGGGAATTTTAGGTGAACTATTCCTTTCGGATGTCTTGCACCTCTGTGCTGGAAAAAAACCTCTTTTGTCTCCACTTCGAGTTCCTGCCTGTGCCAAGGGGAATTTGGTGTGGAGTGCAAGAGCCAAACACGCGGCAGGAACCTGCAGAGGGCAAAGCTCGTGCAGAGGCAGGATCTGCATTGCAGATGCCACTGTAGGACTTTGCCCTTCAAACTCTCCCTACACAAGAGTCGAAATAGAGCTGTGCTAATAAACCACAGCCATGGGGTGATTTAGGGGTTGCATGCAAGTCACAGCTTTTATTGTTTTTATTTTTGTCGTCTGTGACTGCCAAAGGACGGCAGGGGAGAAGAGTTTGTGGGGCTGGAGCACTGTGAGGGAGCAATCCTGGTAAACCCCGTCACCAATTCTTGCAGCTCGTCTGCCACTCCCATTGTCTGGGGTGGTTTTTATGGGTGCTGAGGAGCTCCTGGGAATCTCAGGCCCTGGTTATTGTGTGTTCAAATTAATGCAATTTAGACCTTGGAGCTTCTTATTGGGAAGGCTTTTGAGGGGGATGATGATTCCATGAAATGGTGGCTCTTGGCTCCCTCCGTGGGTACCCCAGGCCCTTTCAAAGTGACATGAAGGAATGATCCAGGTGACAGGGAAGAGTGACAGTGGGGTTTGACATTATGGCTGTGTTGTCTCCATCAAGAATCACGAGCCACAGTTTGCTGCCTTTGGCAATAATCCACAGTAATCTCCCTGGCTCCAAAGGAATTATTCCAGAGATTCCCGTGTGTAATCGAGAACAGGAACAGGGCCAGACACGGGGGACACCAAATCAGTTCCATGACTCAGAGCTGGCGTGACAGAGATGACAGTGCATTTTGGGGTGCCAGGGGAAGAAATGGATGAGCCTCTGGGCTCCAAAAGGATGGTGTTCCCTGGCATTCCAACACCACCAGGTCGGCTCATGCGAGTCAGTCTTGGTCTGCTGCAAACGACCTTGTTCTTCTTGTGTCTTCTCTTTGCATCCACTCCGATTTCCCAGCTTCTGTCACAGAAATCTCCCTGTCTGAAAAGTTTCCAGTGTGAAACTTGGAGTTATTAAATCTGCTGGAGAGAGGATGCTCTCCCCTCCAGCAAACAGCCCCGAGGAAATTTCCCAGGTCAAAACCCCGGTGGAAACACCAGGCTTGAAGTGCGTTCCGTAGAATTTGACGGAATTCAGATGAAATCCAAAAGGAAGCTCTACAGACCTCACTGGAGGCTATTCACAGCTCTTTTAAAGTGAGAAAGCCACTCAAGAAACAGAGGGTAGCTGCAGTTTCCTCCATTGATCCTCCTTTTGGGGGATCTGCCCAGCAGGATTTGATCAGCAGCAGCTCAGCCCAGCACGAAGGGATGCTCATGCTGCTCCTGGCCCATTCTCCATCTCCTCTTGTGTTCCTCTTCCTCCAACGTAAACAGTGGTATTTTTCTGCAGAAATCTGCCTTTTTGTTAGCCTGATAATGACAGCTCTTGATCTCCATCTGGTTCTTTCCGTTGCTGGTTCTTGGATTTGTTGCAGGGATCTCTTTGGGCTGCACTGCTCAGAGGAGTAGGCAACAGACCAAAGGATCGTCATAGAATGGTTTGTGTTGAAGGGACCTTAAAGCCCATCCTGTTCCACCCCCTGCCATGGGCAGGGACACCTTCCACTATCCCAGGTTGCTCCAAGCCTTGTCCAACCTGGCCTTGGACACTTCCAGGGATGGGAAGTGGCTTCCAGGGAAGCCACAGCTTCTCTGAGCAGCCTGTGCCAGAGTCTCACCACCCTCACAGGGAAGTTTTTCCTAATATCCCATCTAACCCTGCTCTTTGTCAGTTTGAAGCCATTCCCCCTTGTCCCGTCACTCCAGTTCCTTACAAACAGTCTCTCTCCATCTTTCCTGAAGGTCACCCCAAAACCTTCTCTTTTCCAGGCTGAACAATCCCAACTCTCTCAACCTTTCTTCACGACAGAGCTGCTCCATCCCTCTGACCCTCTTGGTGCCTCCTCTGGACTGGCTCCAGCAGCTCCACGTCCTTCCTGTGCTGGGTCCCAGGGCTGGGGGCAGCTCTGCAGGTGGGGTCTCACCTGAACGGAGCAGAGGGACAGAATCTCCCACTTTTCCTGCTGCTCACGGTGCCGAGGATGCAGCCCAGGACTTGGGAGGCTTTTGGGTGCCAGGGCATGTCCAGCTCTCACCCTCCAGCACCCCCAAGTCCTTCTCCCCAGGGCTGCCCCATCTGCTCATCCCCAGCCTGGACTGATGCTGGGATTGCCCCAACCCAGGTGCAGCTCCAGCACTTGGTCTTGTCAAACTGCCTGGGATTCCCATGCACTCACCCAATCCAGGGATATTGGACCCCTCCACGTCCTGGCAGAAAGGTCAGGACATTTGCTGTGTTGGAGGAGAATGGGGCAGTGAGCAAACTCACACCTTTCTCAGTGGACATTTTGGCCAGTGTTGCTGGACACCCAGTCTGGGGTGCTACCCTCCGTGGGACCCCCATGCAGAGAGGGGTCAGGTTTAATCAGAGGGCAGGAAGTACTCAGTAATTCCTCTCCTACCACGTCCTTTCCTGCTGTGGTTTAGCCACTTCAGACTCTCCAGACAGCCTCCTGAGAGTGGTTCAATTTTATTTCAATCTGCTGGAAATAAGCTGAGATGAATTCACATTGACAATTGTTTTCTGTCTGTTTGTTTTTTTTTTTTCCTGGGAGATGGTCTGTTTATTCCAGTCAGGTTTTTTTTTTCCCCTTCTTCCTTTTTCTGTGTCTGTTATGGCTGACTTCCACTTCTTTCCTCCTCTTGAGTCTCAGCAGGAAGGACAGCAACTGGTGGCCTGGGAAATACAAACCCCAAAGCCACTGAGTGATGTTTGCACATCTGGAACGGGGGTTGATCCCATGCTGGGTGGGTGGAGGGGACAGGACTGACAGGGTGACAAACATTTGTCCTTTTGTAGCGGCTGTCCAACGAGGAGTTAAAATCCCCTGGAAATTTGGGAACAGTGGAGGGGAATCACCTTGTTCAACCTTCGGGTCGGATTTTAGACTAAGATCTGATATTGTGAACAAGATCTAAACAGCTCAGGGGCTTCCAAAGATACTGTTAGAACATGGAAGCAGCTGACCAGGGGGAAATCCTTTTCCATATCATCCTTCACCTTGACCTTCAACAGGTATCAGTATAATCCTTGGAATCTGATGTGTAATAAGTCTTTTGAAGCCTTGTTACCATGAGCTACAGCAACTCTGGAAAGCCTTGGTTTTGTTGCAGAAATATCAGAAATATCCTCTAAAATAACTTAGGGCCAGCAGGGGTTGGATGCTTCAATGCAGGAGCTTCCTGGTTATAAATTGGGATTTTTGAAGAGGTTTTTAACAAGGTTTTTGTCTGGCAGCTGCATTTACTAAGCCTTGGCTGCTACATTAGGAAACTTCAAGTCTGCACATGAAAATATGTTAAAAATTATTATTCTCTTACAGTGTAGTAATAAGGGAGTGAACTGGATTTTACACAGTGAAGGTCTATATTTATAATTTTTTTCAGTTATTATTAGTTTGCAGAGGCCAACAAGGTTTCAGGTTCTGAGATTACAAAATCGTCTTGGATTTGCTCCTTCAAATGCCACGAGTTTGTGGCATAAGGGATCTTGTGAGACTCCCAAGTCTGCCATGGTGAGACCACTTGGCCAGGGAAAGGGAGAGAAAATGAGCCAGAGTTCCCTCATTCCACCTGGCAGAGGTGTGATTTGGGATTTGGAAATGCAGGAGGGATTCACTTGTCAGGCCTGATCCATAGGATTGGGGTTTTATGATGGATTTTTAGTGGAATCTGGGTGCTGTTAGGAAAGTTCTGCAGAGCTGGTGTTGAATCCTGGGGGTCTGGGAAAGCTCTGCCCTGGTGGAAGTTAAAAACAGAGTCCAGACTTCAGCACGGATGGTCTTGGACCTCACCCCTGATTTCTTGTCCCAAGTTTTAACAAAAATCAAAATATTACACAGCACCTTCTGTGGCTCCTCCCCATCTCCCTCTGCTATTTTAATACAACTACAGCAACTAAATACTCATTATTAATCTCCAACAGACCTTAAATAGACCAGTGACAGCATCCTGCCTTGTAAATTCTTTTCCCAATCAACTTTTCTTTTTTTTCTTCTTCTAATTTTACAATTTTTAATGCAAAAAAAAAAAAAAAGAAAGTAGCCTTTTAACAGCCCCATGTAAAACTAACTCACGTTCTGGCCCAGGAGAAAGAACCTCCTCCTTGCTGTGTGGACAATTTCCTACATTGCCTAAGTCAAGCTTAATGCTTTTTTTCCCCTTCCTACTTTGCTACAATTTTTTTTTTTGGACATCAAAATTTCTGGACGTGGCAGTCATTTTGTGTCAGCAGTGAACAAAACCCTTCATCCCATTAAACTACAGCCCAGGATTACAACCACCTATTTTGGGAATAGTGACTTTTAGGGAAAAAAAAAGAATTTGGTCCGTTTTAGTTTGTCCTTCAGTCTTTAAAAATGATAGAAGTGCATATTGAGTGGGCTCAGGAAAAATATAAATATTTTGGGATGACTCTTGTTTTACAAGGTACCAAAGATTTATTTCAGCTCAGCTCCTATAAGGAGGACTATGTAGAATTACAGAGATAATGGCCTTTGTGGATAGAAAATTGTCAAAGTGAAAGAGAATATTTTAGATACTTAGTGAGAAAATACTTTCCTTCATTTCCCTCCTCCAACAGTTGATTTTTTGGCAAAAATAGCACCCACCATGTTTTGACTGAAATGGAAATATTTCAGTCTGGAGGGAAGTTATTGCGATACCTCCTGGGAATTGCTGTTTGGAAACGTGGTGGCTCCAGCCTGTTCCTCCTCCAGCGGGATTCCCAGTTCCTGCTGTGTCCCACAGAGCACCACAGCCCTGGAGATTGTTGTGTTCCCTGGGAAATGCAGTCTGGAAGGAATTCAGGACCCAGTGCACCGGGGGTGTGTGGGATCCTGACACCACTTAGGGTAAAAATCTTGCAGTTTCAGACAAACAGCTCCTTGATGGAAAGGAAGATGAGGTTCAGCTTGGATATCAGGAGGAATTTCTTCATCCAGGCATTGGAATGAGCTGCCTATGGAATTGGTGGAATCCCCACCCCGGAAGTGTTCAAGGAATGATTGGATGTGGCACTCAGTGTTCTGGTTTAGTTCACAAGGTGTTGATCAGCCAGAGTCTGGACCCCACCTTGGAGGTCTCTTCTGATCTTCATGATTCTGTGAATGTATTTTTTAATCAGGAAAAATGAAACCAGTCAGGTTGTTAGTTTTTTCTCCCCCTCAAGCTCTCCAGTGAAAGAGGAAATGTGTTGGTTTGGAGTGAGAAGTACCCGGGATGGGGATGGTTCCTCAGTGGTTGGTGGTGCTTCCCACAGCGAGGGGCTGATGTTGAGGGGGTCCCTCTGAAAATTCATGGTAAAAAACCCCCATGCAGAGCTCATCCCATATTCCAGACACATCCAATTCTCCCCCTGTGGAGCAGGGAGAGACTGGAAGCGGTCATCTCTACATCCTTCAAAAATGCCACAGAGAACGTGATCATGGAATCACTTAGGCTGGAAAACACCTCTCGGATTGTGGCCAAGGATTTACCCAGCACTGCCATGTCTACCCCTAAACCATGTCCATAAGTGGCACCGTGCCGTGATGTGTCCCTCCTTCTCCATCATAGCTCTCAGGTACCCACTGGGAAACAAAATGAGGCTCCATCATTTTGGTGGGAATTGGATGTTGGTTGTGTGGAGCTGAGAGAGATGGACCCAGGCAATCCATGCAGCAGCCTCTCCTCAGGGAGGAGAGCCGAGGACACATTCCAGGTGTCACCTCCCTGCAGATGGTCCCCTTGGAAGGGGAACAAGGATGTAGCTTAGGGGTGTCATGTTGGTATTGTTTCCATAAGAATATGGTCTGAAGGTGGAGCAGGAGCAGGCAGCTCAAAACCATGACCTGGGAGATCCTCTGGGATCCAGAAGATTGGAGGGTCATCCATGAGGTTTGATGGCCTTCCCAAGAAGCCACCAAAGCTGCCCTCCAGCAAGAGATCCCAGGTGGAATTTAAGTGCTGGGTGTCCACAGGGAGGTCCTCTGAATCCCTCCAGGTATCTTAGCATCCACTGCTGCCCTGTATCTGAGGGATAAACCTCTATTTCCTCCTGGTCCTTCTCTCTTTTGTTCCTCACGCCCAGCCTGGCCCCCAGTTCTGGGAAAACGCTTCCCAACTAGGCGGCCTGAGCGGGTGGGAAGCCACGTTCCTGCCGGGAGGAGCTGCTGGCCTTCCAGGGGATCAACCCCCACCTTTGGAACAGGCTTTCCTTGGCAAGCCCCCAGTGCCCGGGGTTTGGAAAGCCTTCATGGCACAAGGAGAGCCACATTTTTTTGGTTTTGAGCTCCTGGGTGAATTCCCCTTCCATTCCAGCTCGGTTGCTGATGCTTCTGGCAGGCACCACGGCGGTGGTTGGGATGAAAGCTCCCTGCTGGGGTAGGTTTCTGTAATTGCCATTGTTAAATTTTGTCAATAAGTTCTGAGCTGTGCAGCGATAGGACCTCCCCGAGGGGTGTAACTGGAGATTCAGGGCTCCTGCTCTGCGTGTGAGTGGCCAGATGAGCCCGTGGATGGGATTTAGGGAGCTGTCCTGGCTCCAGCACAATGATTTTGGACAGGTGAGGAGAGCACCTCACAGCCAGCTTGGTCCAACGGTTACAGCCTCAGAGGAGAAACCCGGTGATGGAACCAGCAGTTTGTGGCTGCTCTGAGCCTGGTGTCGCTTTGGGGTGCTGTACCACCTGATCTGTATGTATTTTAGGAAGTCTATGGGTTCAGGGAACACACAACTGCCTGGGAGACAGCCCAGGGGGAGGTTTGTATCTCACCTGGAGTGTCTGAGACCTCTTATTCAGCTTCAGCTCTCCCTGCAGAGCAGGAATCATCTTTGGGGGTTGCCAAATTGCTGATGTGCTCGGAGAAATGTCTCCAAAAAACACTGTAGGGTCTTTGAGGAGAGGGGATTTCCAGCCAGTGTTGGCAAAGCACCCCTGCTTCAAACCAGATCCTGGAGCAAGGGAACAATCCAGGCTTTCCATGAGGATTCACCCTGCCAGCCTGGCTCTGGCGTGCATCAAGTCTCGGTGATTTATTTATTTCTCTTTTCTGAGCTTGTTCTGTGGTACAGGGATCTCCCATCCAGGACAACCAGGCTAACAGACTCCAGGGTAAAGGAATGGGGACGACTACCATAAGGGAAACAAAGTAGACCTAAATATTTAATTCATTTCCAAGTGAGCTTGGCAGAAATGAGGTTTTTATTTACATGCACATGCACATCCACAAATACGTTATAAATAGTACACAGCTTATAAATGCTACAATATGTAAATATAAATCTTGAATATTTTGCTATAACTGCATATATCTATTTTATGTGTGGGTGTAAAATAGCAGTGGTGGCGGAAGAGGCACGAATTTAAAGGGAATGGGACTAAAAGGAAAGGGAACAAGGAGTGCTGCATGGATAAAGTGTGACGGGGCTGCAGTCCCCTGGGAGGGATGTCTCCTTTTCCCTGAAAGCCTAAACAAACTCCATGACACTAATGTGCTGCCTTCATTTATTAATCCTCCGATCTATTTATTAATTGATCGCTTTGCTGACTGGTTTCATTTTTGTTGTTTGTTCCTTTGCCTGCAGTAAAGAGTACCCGGTTGTTCCCAGGAGCACAGTGAGACAAAAAGTGTCCTCGAACCATAGCCCCTTCAGTGGCGAGACCAGGGTCCTTTCCGCCTCCTCCAACCTGGGCTCCCAGTACCAGTGTGAGAATGGCGTGTCCAGCACCTCCCAGGACCTGCTGCCTCCTGCCAACCCCTACCCCATCTCCCAGGAGCACGGCCAGATCTACCACTGCACCAAGAGAAAAGGTCAGGCCCTGGCTGCTGCCCATTCCCTGCTTTCCCACTCGTGGCAGTGCTGTTTTCCTGGTGTTCCCCCTTGCCCACCGGCTGGACAGCCCCAGCCTGCTCCAGGTCACGCTGGAGGATGAGTGAGGGATGAGGGTTGTGGGCAGCTCCCCCAGGCTGGGCTGGGAAGCTCCTCTCACCTAAAATCCCATCTCTGCTGGGTGGGAATGAGCTGGTTGGAGGGGTGGCGGTGCCGTTCACCCCTGGTGAATCCACATTTGGGAAGATAGCCGGTGCTGGAGATAAAGATGACTTATCTGCAGCCCCTCAGACAGGGTTAATCTCCAAGTGGAGATACCCTGACACTTTGCATTTGGCCCGGTTTTCGACTCAGTCCCACAGCTGGGAGACAATTTTGTGTCTGCAGGAATGCTTGGGATTGGAAACCATGATATCCATGCTCCTTCCCTCCTGGTGAGACTGACCTGCTTTGACAGAGCTTTGGGGATCAAACTGGGAGGGCTTTCCACTGACTGCTCAGCTCATCCTGGCGTGAAGAGCCCCCTGATAGTGACGAGATAATTGTTTTGGGCAGGAGCGAGCAGTTTGTGGTCTCTCCCAAAGCAGTGGGAATGCTCAGACGCAGTGCCACTTGTAGGACTGAGATAGCAAAAGCTTTAGATCAGCTCTACACCAGACATATGAAAAAAACCAGGGGATTTCCAGGGCTGGATGCAACAAGGTGTGGGCAGGAGATGGTTCCCTTTCTCAGGATTTACTCCATGGAAAAGCTAAGAGAAGGCAGCAGGCACCACGGCATTTGAGTGCACCAGGAATTTCTCCAGCCCAGTAGCGTTTCCCCACAGAGATCCCTTCCCGCTTCCCTGCACGGCCCCATCAGTCAGACACATGTCATTATTTTTAGCAACATAACCCCCGGAGCACTGGGATGTGCAGACACGCAGTCTAAGGTAGGGGACGCTGGGAAGTGCTGGCAGAGGGGGCAGGAGGGCAGTGGAAATCTCTCCCACGTGCTTGGTGAATCCCCTGAACGTTGTGGGAGCACGTGTGCTGCGTACAGGTACATATGCAGAGCGAAAAAAGCTGAGAAATCCTAATATTTTCCTGAGATTGAGGTAATCGGTGGAAAGCAGAGGTGGCATTTCCTGTCCCCTCCAGCTGACCGGGTAGAATGTGTTGGAAGTGGGATTGGAAATGGGGATGCTGGACTTGACTCACGGCTGTGAGGCAGGGACTGAGGAGATGCAGTGGCCTCCCAGAGTACCCCTCGGGCCAGGCGTGGGGTGTGTGGCCTGTTTTACCCCTGTACTGCTGGGGGGCTGTGGGTGTGAGGTGCTGGGGTGCTGCAAAGCCCCGGTGACAGAAGGTCCCACTCGCCCTCAGCATCCCTCAGCCCGTGATCCATCCTCTGTCCTGGGAGCTGAGCTTTCACCTCTCCTCTTCCCCCTTTGCAAAAACAAACCAAGCCGAGCTGGCCCGAACGGCGACAGCCCCTCGGGACCGTGGCTGCCCGCTGCGTGTCCCCGCACCGCGGGGCAATTCATCATTCGCCTCCATGGCGCGACGTGATAAGGAATCAGCAGAGGTTTCCTTCCAGTTTTGGGATTCCCGCTAAGTGGTGTCTCCATGGGTGGTTTCCCTCAATCCCCCAATTATCTCACTTCCTCTTATTGTCACAAAAGACACGACTATCTGCCCTCAATAAGCTCCCCGGCCCCTTTTGGCCCGCGTGGCCCTTGCCGGGGACCGGCGAGGGGAGCCCTGGGCTGCGGGGCCGACGGCCCCTCGTTATCTCTGCCACGGCTGGAGTGGCACAAGCAGTTAAGGGCCTTTTATCTGAGCCGCCAAAGGCTTTAATCAAAGAGAGACAGCGTCCTGCCCGGTCCCACCGGCTGCTGCCGTGGGCTCGGGAGTCCCGGCAGCCCGAGCCTCCGCTTCCCTCCCCGCCCCGTGCCTTGGGTAAATCGAAAACAGCCACCAGGGCTGAAGGGAAAGAAACGCCAAGTTAATGGGAAACAGAGAGCCAGCCTGAGCTGCCAAGCAGCTCTTTGCAAATTAATTAAAGAGAAAAAAAATAAAAGCCACTAGAGATGAGCAATTCGGCTCAGATAAATCCGAACGCGATCCGAGGTCTCATGTCACTGAGCACGGCACTTCCTTCCAGCGCCAGCAAGGATCTTTGTTGGACACGGGAAATAATCCTATGCTTAATATTCCTCTTTTTTTGCTGTCCAGCCTCTCATTTCTGAGCTTCCCCTCACAGCTCTCCTGCTTTCCTACATTTCTGCATCACTCTTATCAAGCCTCGCCACCTCACAAACCCTGCAAGCAAGAGTGTGTTTGCTCCTATTGCCCCTCTGTCTGTTCTCCGGACTGGAAATCTTATTGATTGTGTCGGATTATCCGACACAAACATTGATTCGTTTTCAGGCAGTTTAGGATTTCTCTCCAGCGGATTATTTCCTTTCACAGGGCCGTGCTTACGGATAAGTGCTCTCGGGGGCAGAGGGCACTTCAGCTGGGTTTGAGATCAGCTGGTGCCTCCATCTTCTGTGGTGAATTCCGCCACTCTTTTCCAAGACAGTCTCTCAGAGACGTCTCCCTCCAGCTTTGACACCTCCTGGTGTTTCTCTGTACCCTTTTCAATCAGGGTCAAGCCTTGGTTTGGGCTCGGTTAGGAACAGGTCTGTGTTCACACAGCTCTAAAGAATCTTATTCAAGCTCTGCTTTCTTGGTGACCTAAGACAAGGATTGTGCTCTGTGGTTGCCAGTGTTGTTCTTGGCTGTCAGGGCAAGATGGATTCACCGTGGAGATCTGATATGGAATTACATTAGGGGAAAGCAGCAGGGCTGCCAGGGGATGTTATCTCTGGAGGCTCCTCTGCTTCGGGGAGGTGATGCTCTCCTGGCTGAGGAAGGAAGGAAGGACACATCCCAGAGCTCCACATCTGGCCATTCCTGGGGTGCAGGTGGGAGTGCAGGGTCACAGCGTTGGGAATGACCCCGGTGTGCTGCAGTGGGGTGGCTGTTCCAGGCCTGGGGAATGGCAAGGATCATCCTGCTTTGTATCCCAGCTCCGCATGGAGATTGCTAATGGCATGTGACAAAGTCACTGCTCTCGGGAGGATGGATTAACTCTAGTCCTGGATCTTACCAAGGAGTGGCCTCAGCTCTTGATGCGGATTTTTAAGCTGAAACAAGGAGCAATTACAGCTTTGTCTTTTTTCTGATTGTTCTCCACCTCTCCCTCTCCCATTGTTGTGCTTGGAGAAGCCCAGGAGGACTCACCAGCAGGCAGCTCGCTTTGTGCCTTTCATTTAGCCCCACATCCCAGTTAGGATACTGGAGCTTGTTTTCCCTTGCATTATCCCGTCTCTCAGATTTCCTGTGGACTAAAGTGATCCCTCTAAACCTCTGCTCCCTCCCAGCCTTACACAATCCCAACCACTTGGCAGATTTCTGGGATGCTTGTGATGCTGAACAGGAGGCAACTGGAACAGCCTGTCCCCGGGGAGGTTATAAAAGTTGTCATGTTGGCACTCTGAGGGAGAAGAGGGACGTGGCAGAATCCACCGGCTCCAACCAGCGAGGGCCGCATCCTTCAGTGCCCTAACCTGGACACAACCCTGGGGAAGAATTTATCCTTTATCTCCTTCCTGCTCTGACGAGTTCGGTGCAGGTACAGGGATGATGCTCTTTCCTCCTCCTCACCAAGAACAGGCACCTCTTTGACTGAACTGATTTCTCCCACATCCCACCCAGCTTTGTTTTTCCACTCAAACAACCTGTAGGGCAAAATTCAGGTGTGGGATGTCTCCTCGGAGGGCACGCTGCTCACCCTGCTGATGTTTGGAGATGCAGTGGGTTGGCCAAGGCTCGGGATGTGCTGGAGAGATGCAGTGGAGTCCAGAGCAGGTGTGGGGCACTGAGGGTGAGGAGGGGGCTCCCTGCACGGTGAGGGGACATTCAGGAGGGTGGGGTGTGCCCACGTTGTTGTGGCACTGTGGTTTCAGCAGCTTCATATCCCTAAGGAGGAAAGGCTGAGGGAGCTGGGCCTGTCAGTCTTGGCTAAGAGGGGATCCCATCCCTGTCTGTTGGTCCCTGCAGGGAGGGGTCAGAGGATGGACCAGGCTCTGCAATAGGACCATGAGCAGGAACAGATGCCGAGGAAGTTCCACCTGAACATGAGGAAGAGCTTCTTCCCTGTGCAGTGACCAAGCACTGGAACAGACACCAGAGAGGGTGTGGGGTCTCCTCACTGGAGATATTCCAGAATTTTCTGGATACAGTCCTGCAGCTTGTGCTCTGGGGTGGCCCTGCTCGAGCAGGAAGGTTGGACCAAGTGACCCACTGTGGTCCCTTCCAGCCTGACCCATTCTGTGATCCCACCCTCCCATCAGAGGTGCCTCCTGTGCCTCTGCAGGCAATGCCGGCAACTTGCTGCCTCTGGAAAAGATTCCAGCTTTGGGAGTTGGATTTTCCCTGCCCCACAAGCCCTCGTTTCATGTTCCACTGCAATGCAACATGGCCAGTGCAACAGCTGGAATGACTGGTGTGTCTTAGATTCCATATCCCAGGAGTTAGGACTTATTTGCCCTTTAGAGTTGTTCATTTTGATTGAATCTGCCTTGTTCTTTTCTTCTTGGACAACCTTTGTCAGTCTTGCACCCTGGTATCGGCAATTCAGGCTCGTGCCAGATCCATGCTGGAATCCAGACTGGATAAAACAACAGTCTTAGTGATAATCACCCATTGTGTCTCCCTCACAAAGTCGGGAAGAGCCTCCTGTAATGCCCTGGAAGTGTGGGTGAGCTTTGAAAACTAAACCAGTCCTGTCCCATTCTTCATTGTCTCCCATCCCGGGGAGCTGAGTGTCATGAAGGGGAAAGGAACTCTCCTGATTTCCACCAGGGGAAGAGGAGGGCCCAGTGCACACTGAAATCCCAAGGCTTTACATGTTTGCCTTTCATTCTGCGTGGCCCTAATCTCGGAATTGGGAAAATTCCATTTAAAAAGCCATTTGTGTGGTATTTACAACCCAGCTGGAAGTAGTAAATACCGGAAATCTTGGAACCGCTCGTGCTCTCGCTCAAGCTCCTTCATTAGATAGATCATCAAATTCCTTGTGAGGGAGCCAGTTTCCACCCCATTCTTCAGGCTCCGTTTTCCTTGGATTCGCTTCGGAGCAGCTTCTCCCCGGCGCTGGCAGCTTCCCCCGCTTGGCAGGACCTCCTGCTTTTTGAGGTTTGTGCAGCACCGAGGGGCTGCTCCCTACAGCTCATCGCCACCCTTGACTTCCAAGAATAGCAACAGAAGGGGAGGATGCTCGGGATATCTCCCAGGATGGCCAGAACCTCCCAGACATTTCCAGCACCTCCAAGGGCTCAGTGGCACCCGGAAAAGGACAATGAGCTGCTATCAGGGAACCAACATCCAGAATCAAACCCCGAGCAGGCAGTTAAATATCTCTCATGTCCTGCTTACTCTGCTGCCAAGGAGGTACCAGGACATTTAGGGACAGGATTATGGACTCGAGCTGGAGTCTCCAGGCTCCAGAGCCCGCACGGATGAATTTAAACTGCAGCTTTTGGCACTGCATGAGAGCCCTGTTTGTCTTGTGCTCCTTTTGCCCTTCTCTGACTTGAAGATGTTCCCTTCCCACCCCACTCACCTTGGGGGTGCCCTTCACCTGCTCTGTGCTGCCTCTGGTGTCCTCCTCTCCGGACCAGTGGAAATCCCTCAGGTAGCACCAGCTGAGGCTCTCTGCTCTGCACTATCCCATCCCATGATGCAGATGGATCATTCTCCTCCGTCTCTAGCACTTTGGGGCTCCATAGATGGGAAAATCACTGGGAAGAGGGGCAGGAGGACAGGAAGAAGGTGTTAGGGCAGGCTGTAATCCTTTGTTAGTGCCTGTGTCCTATTTGGAGATGGGTACAAGGTCCTCACACATCTTAAAATCCCTTTCCACATAAAATATCAGTGAGTTTGGCTCTAGAGGGACCAGCAAAAGGTTCCTGAGCACTTACAGAAGGACAGAGGGCACCTATGGGGTTTGCACTGAAATCCTGGTTGGCTTTGTTTTTCCCTCTTCACCTGTGATGGGTTCTGGAAGTGGCTCTGCCCGGCTGGGCTGCGGCAGGCAGAGAAATGTCCGGGCTAAATGGAAAAATCAGCAAGCTCAGGTTGTAAGTCAGGCAGTTTTACACAACGGAAAAACAGAGTTTGACTGGTTTCTGTTGTATATTTAAAAAAATAAAAATAAAATAAACAGTCAAACCCCAAGCCAATGATTGCTGGTGCCAGCAGAGTGATGCGGTTTAATGCTGAAAACTTTATTAGCAGAACAATGCTTCATTTTACAAGACATTGTTTTTCCACCCCAGTGTTCTTATTACTCAGCGGTGGGTGAGGAATCCAAAATTTTTACACTGCTCATAAAAGCTCCGGCTCAGGCTGTTCTTCCAGATGTACCTCCTGTCATGGAGCTGGGATCAGGAGAGAGGTGGGACCTGTGCTTCCAGCTTTGGGCTTTCAGGGGACTCCATCCTCTCCCCTGCCCCTACATCAATTGGACCTGAGCAGGATTAAGGAGGGTGACACTTTTCTGCATCTCAAAACATGTGGGTTGAGAAAAATGTGAGAAGAGTAATTTTGTGTGGTATTCTTTCAAATATTACCCCTGTTAAAAGGGTGCAGCCAGGAGGGCTCTAACCAAGTGGGATGTTTTCCTGCCTGCACCAGAAATCTCGTTTTTGAAGCAGCAGCAAAGTTAATCTGTGTCAGAAGCAGCCCCCCTTCCCTTGCCACGCTGTCCTTAAAATCTCTTGGTGAAGTGCTCGTCCCTGGGAATTTTGCCATCCATTCCAGCGGAGCTGGATTTCATTTGATCACCCTGCGAATGAATAAATAAGTGCGCATTCATTTATTCATTTCGCTTCACCCCGGAGATTTCACCTAAATTGTTTATCTCCTTCCCTCTGCTGGCCCGGGATGCTGCAGGAAACAAAGGGCTCTGCAAGATGTGCCTTGTTGTTTCTAGCTGTGAAATTTACTTTTCTCCTTTGTTCCCCTTGGCTCCAGCACATGGCCCCGTGTGGATTTATGTGCCCACAGCCCCATGTGGATTTATGAGCCCAGCTGCCTTGGCTGAGGTTGGAAAACTCCAAATCTGAGTGTCCCAACCGTGCCATCGCTGGTGCTCTCCTGGGAGGGTTTTTATTGTGATCTTCTTTTTTGGCTCTTTTTCTCGTGGAAATGCGTCGTTGTAAAGGCTTTGAGTTGACAGCATCAGCTCTGAGCCTCGTGGGTGGGAGTGGAGGCCCTGGTGTAGGTGGAAGGTTAGGGTTATGATATTCCTTAGGTAAAAGGGGCAGTAGGAAGTAGGGGGGGAGTGGAGGCCCTGGTAGATGCAGGGTTAGGGTTATGATATTCCTTAGGTAAAAGTGGCACAGGAACCAGATGGGGAGTGTGTGGGGAGTATCACCAAGTGAGATAAACCTCAGGATCCCTCCAGCCTCTTACAGCCTGGATTCTCCTCCCAAAGCTCCCAGCTATCCCTTCCCCACTCCAGCAGACAGGGCCAAGTGCGAGGCTCGGTTTCCACAGGATTGATCGAGATCAATTCCAAGGAAACGATGGGGTTTCACCCCGGGATAACAGAGAGAAGTGTCAGATCAGGGGATGATCACGAGGCCTTGTGGAGAGGGAGGTTCAGCCGGGCGCCATTGCTCCAACCGGGCCTTTTCTCTCCCGACAGACGAGGAATGTTCCACCACCGAGCATCCCTACAAGAAGCCCTACATGGAAACGTCCCCGGCGGACGAGGACCCTTTCTACAGGCCCAGCTACCCTCAGCAGCAGGGCCTGAGCGGCTCGTACCGGACTGAGTCTGCGCAACGCCAGGCCTGCATGTACGCCAGCTCCGCGCCGCCCGCCGAGCCCGCGCCCGGCCTGGACGACATCGGCTGCAACGCGTGGCCNNGCCATGCAGCCCGTGGACAGGTTACCCTACCAGCATTTCTCGGCCCACTTCGCCTCGGGGCCGCTCGTGCCGCGCCTGGGCGGCGTGGCCAACCACGCGTCGCCGCAGCTCGGGGACGGCCACGGCATGTTCCAGGCCCAGCCCTCCCACCAGCCCCTGGCGAGGCAGTGCGGACCTCAGGCGGGCATCCAGACCCCCCCCG
>VZRJ01005027.1:39570-126391 GCA_013397565.1 Ptilonorhynchus violaceus
TGATGTTGACGATGTTATATAATAAATAATAATATATATATTTTTTCTTTCCATTTTCTCAGAAAAGAAAAAAGGAAAAGAAAGACACCGGCCCTTTTTACCAAAGGTGGATTTCGGAGTGGTGTTTCTTTTTTTTTTTTTAATTAGTGTTGTCTTTGTTACTTTTCAACAGAAAGAGGTACTGAGAACCCACAACTAAATAAACCCAGTACCCACCCCACCCAGGCATTGTACCAAGAGCGGAATTGCTCCCACAGGGAGCCGTGTTTCCTTACAAATTCCCCAAAACACATCTCCACAGGAAGCACCTCATAAACCATCCCCTCATCTCCTTTCCCACTTTGTCATTCTCTCGCTCCTCTTTCCTCCCCATCTCCTGCTCTTTCCTGGTGCCTCGGCCGCCTCTGACGGAAGCACAGGGTTATTTCCAACATCCACAGCTTGGCTCCTGCTGGATTTTCACCGGCATGTGGAAAGCCAGGCTCCGAGCCAGCTGCCCCGAGGGGGAAGGGGGGAGAGGACGCAGGCACCGAAAGGAAAAAGTTTGCTCATAAAAATGATGATGATGATGACGCTTGTTTGCTATCCCGGACTTTCGTTTTCTCCCGTGTTCCTCTTCTTCCTCTCTAAAATTAAAAAACAAGGAGACAGGTCTGGGTGTGTGGAGTGAGGTATTAATAAAAGGGGCAGAAAACGATCATGAGAGGCTGGGAGTGGTGGAGGCAAAAGGAGAAGGAAAAGCAAATGTGTGTAAGTAAAAAAAATGTCTAGTGCAGAATATTTCAGGTGTAAAGTTTCCTGGTCCTATTTATTTATGTGCGGGAGTTCCAATAACTCCGAGTATGTCACAAAGCCAGCAGAGCAGCCGATTCCAAGAGGTTCAAATTTTTATTGAAATGGAAGTTTGCTTTCTTTTCTTCTTTTTTTTTTTTTTTCTCTCCAAGCTGTGCACACACTATATAATTTACATATATTTTTAATTAAAAGTAATTCTAATTAACAAAAGAGGTATACTTGTGTGTCAGCCACTGGGAACGTGGGTGGGAATGTGTGGGAATGCTGATGTGGGAGGGAATATAGACGGGTATCCAAAGCCACAGAGCTAAGGAGAAAAAATTATCCCAACCTAGTCGTGATCCCCAATTTTTGTGCCAATTTATGGCTAATAAATACCCCACACTCTCAATGGCAAGGAAGTGCCCACCTATTTTTAATGTATTTTTGGGTTTGGGGTGGTTTAACATTTTGTTTTTAATACTTGATGCCCATAATTTGATTTTTATTCATATTTGGTGTAGCACAGGAGGTGCAACATCCTGGAGGGAAAGGGGGGGATGGGCTGAGCTCGAGCTGAGTTTGGGGCTGTGGCCTTGGCTTCTCCAGAAGGTCCCCTGGGTCCTTCCCACCCAACCTGTTCACAGGGTCGTGCTCTCCTGGGTTCACTTTCCCATCAGGGCAGAATTAATCTGGGAATCCAGTGGGTGCTGGGGTGGCATCGGGAAACCCTGGTGGAGGTGGAGCTACCCCCATTCCCACGGAAGTGAGGGTGGTGGGACGCGTGGGGTTGTGTCCCAGCCTCATCGAAGTGGGGGAGGATGCTTTGGGAATTGGAAACCAGGCGGGAAAACGGGCTCCAGAGAAATCAAGAGTGTGGGTATCGGGCACATTTGTGGGCAGGAGGCACAGGCACCACGTGACCCTTCTGTGGGCATGGCTGGCACTTCAATTTTTGCCAAGCTTTTTGTCTGCGTGGAGCCACCCCCTGGGAACCACCCAAACATCACATTAAATCCCACACGGTGCCTCCAGAACATGGAGTTGCCCAAGATTGAGGAGTAAAGTGCATTTTGAGTGAAGGAATACAAGAATTAGGCCGTGTTTAGCTGTCACTTACATTGTACATTGTACATTCCACTGCTAATCGTGGAATCATCTAATCCCCAGATGGGAATTTCCGTGTAATTAAACTGGCAGCGGTTACTCTGTCAGCAAAGAGGTCTCATCAGAAATGTGTGCCAGGCATCTCCGAGAGGATTAAGGGAATTAAACTCCCATGGAAAATTACTTCTTGATCTTTGGGAGGAAAGCCTCAGGCTTCCAACTCCACTCATTTCCTCGGAGCTCCTCATGTTTGGGTTTTGGCTCTTTGGGGTGATGCTGAGGCTCCTTGCTGGGTTCTGGGATGACAAGATGGGGTTTGGTGCCGGAAAACCAGGGAGATCCTTGAGAATATGGCATGAGGAGCGGGGAGGTGGCAGAAGGACGGACCTGTCACGCCAACAAAATCTCGGATGCAGGCAAAGGAAGGGTGGGTTGGAGGATCCAATCCAGCCTTTTCCTCTCTTTTCGTGGAGTTTGTGGCTGCTTCAGTATGGCATTTCTGGGCTTTTTTCTTGCTGTGAGCCCAGTCTGCTCTTCCATTTGAATGGGTAGGACTGGGAGGAGTCAGGTAGGATGTGAAAGGAAAAGGCGACTTGTCCAAAGGTCCATGGTGACTCCCAGCCTGGATGTGAATGCGCCTGATCTACCTTGAGCCCTGGGAAACTGCTTGGACTTTTCCCCAAGTGGTCCAAAACAACACCAGGAGCTCTCAAGAAGAAGGTTGTCCTCTCCCTCTGATTGGGATTTTATGCTTCAAAGAGCCTGATGTGATTCCTTTAATTTATTTCCTTATGGATTTATTTCTTAGCCAAGGATAATAATGCTGACGATAACAATAAACAGAGAAATTAGGGAAAATATGACATTTGTCATTGGAAGAATTGGACAGAAGGGGTTGCAAAATTCACCCTATTCAGAGCTAAACTGGCAATTCTTTACTATGAGGGTGGGGAGGCCCTGGCACAGGTTGCCCAGAGAAGCTGTGGCTGCCCCGTCCCTGGAAGTGTTCCAGACCAGGTTGGACGGGGCTTGGAGCAACCTGGGATAGTGGAAGGTGTCCCTGCCCATGGAATTGATGACCTTAAAGGTCCTTCCAACCAAAACCATTCCATGATTCTATAAGAAAAGGCCCTGAAACCTGAGGAAGACCATCCCAGTGTGGCACAAGGGATCCAGCACAGCCACCCAAGCCTTTCCCTTTTCACCTACAAATCCCAGGAGCCACCAAACAATCCTCTGGTGGTTTTCCATGAGCCCCACGGAGGGTGTTGGGGGTGGGCTGGACCTGGGATGCTCCTGCCACAGGTCTGGGGACAGGGATGGTGGAAGGAGAGCCCAGGAGAGCTGAATCCCAGGGTGGGGAGGGAACAGGGCTCCAAAGGGAGCTCCAGAGGAGGAGGAGGGCTGGGGAAATGGCTGGAGAAGGCAATGGAGGCCCATCCTCATCCTCGTGGGCAGGGAATTTGGTGAGGAGCCTTGAGGCAAACCTGCTGCTGGAACATCACCAGGCAGAAGGCAAACAGGCCTTTATGGATGAACCATAATAAATAAAACCAGGCTGAGCAATTGCTCCGAGCAGAGAAGCAGAGAGAGAAACCCAACCTCTGCTAAAAACACCTTTTAGAGAGCGAGCCCCAATTCCCAGGCTGTGGTCACCGTGCTGTTTTTCCAGCTGCCTCCCCGGGCTGCAACACTCCCTGCACTCCGGGCTGGTACCTGGGGAGCTGCAGATGCCCTGGGAGGCACAGAGGACTCTTTGTCTGCCCCTATCAGTCACTCTACATTTCAACTTTCACCAGCTTCGATGCTGGAAGGCTTTGGGACGTGGCTTTTCCCCACCACGATGGGATCAGCAGCCCCCAAACGTGCGCTGGTGAAGTTTTTCCTACGGACAGGGATGCTTGGGAGGGGCAAAGTCACCCCTGTGCTGCCCAGGGAAGAGCCAACCTCCCAAAAACTGCTGTTGTGCCTCGAGGGCTGAGGGAAAAAAAAATATCCCAAAGCCTCAGGATTCTCGTCCATAAATCCAGCCCACAATATCATAGATTTTACGGTGCTGCCAACTCTGACAATTTTATGATGGGTCCCATGTGATTTGCAAAAGTGTGGTTTATTTTTTTCTCTTAAAATTTCCAGTTCCTGGAGACCAGCGAACGTGTGAGGCTCTCAGAGGATTCTGAGCCTTTTCCCCACTGCCCTGTTTTTGATTCTTTGATTTTAGAATATACTGTAAAGTTGGGAATTTTACTGGAGAGAAAGGTGAGGCAGAGAAAATAGATGACTTGTGGAGGTGGGAGTAGAACTCTTCAGTGGACAAAAAATATTTAGTTTGGGGTTTTTTTAATGTGTTTGCTTGTTTTTTAATTTTTCTTTGGGAAAGCAAAGGTCTTTGCTGCATTTTTTTTTTGAGTAATAGAAACTACAAAGTTTGACGTGAATGGCAAATGTTCAGAGAGCGCCTTGAATAAATCCCCACCCCTCCAAAAAGGAGAAATAATTTGTTCACATTTAGATTTTACTCTTTCAAAGGAATATTTTCAACCCGAGGGACGTGTTTCGCTTGGAACCCATCCCAGCCGGTGGCTCCAACGTCTGCTGCTTCCTTTGGCTGGAGCAAACCCCTCACACTCAGCTCCTGGTTCTGACTGTGGGGTTTGGAGGTTTTACCCTGCACCTGTGAGGACTCAGCTGTGGAAAAGTGGAGTTAAAAGTGTTCACCTATGAGGCAAATCAAGGTGATAAATAAAGGTACAACAGCTTCTAGAGTCAATCAGAAGGGCTGGTTTGAGCACCCTGGCTCTACCACGGGAATACCCGGGAAAAGCCCATTCTTGCCCACGAGCACGGGGAGAGCCTCGAGGGCTCTGCAGGTGCCCTGCATCGGGCAGCAGCAGCTGGAGACATTCCCAAAGCTTCCCAGCAGCACTGTTTGCACCTGGATGAGCCCTCCCTCCACAGGGATGAAAGGCAGAGGCAAGGCAAGGGTTGGGTTTTGCTGCGGAGGTTTTTCCATGAACAGCCTGTGGTGATCCTGGTGGCTCAGCAGTGCTGCTGCAGTGGGGAGCACTTTTAAATATAAGTAAGTGACAAAAATAATGGGGATATGATGAGGATGTGGAAATTGGTCAGTGTGGGTGGGTTTGTGTGTAAGCTGTGCCCTGGTCTCACTCAAGGGTGTATAACATGCCCCGTGTCAGGGGTTTGGGGTCTCCCTGAGGCTGAAGAAATGAGTTGTAATCTGCCTCGGGGCAAAAAATGGTGCTCAAGCTATGAACAGGAAGCACAGGCCTGAACTGGGGGGGGAAGAACTGGGGGGGAAGAGCTGGACACCTGCAGCAGTGCAGGGTGAACCTTTCACAGCAAGGGCCTGAGGGCTCCAGGGGTACTTACACCAGAAAGGCTGGTGTGGAGGTGGTCTTGTTGTGTGAGATAAAACCAGTTTATTATTGTTGTTGTTGTTGTTGGTTGCTGTTTCTGTACTTTGTGGGGGCTGCCATGTGGGGAGTGCCCTTAACATATGCCTGTGTCCCCTGTGCTGTTGTGATATCCCTGGCACCAGGATAACACCAGGATAACCTGGGATAACTCCAGGGACCCCAAAGCCATCAATGTTTCACTTCAGCTTTTACTCAGACCCGCACTGCTACGAATCAGGAGTTTGTTTGCTGCCCCCGGGGTTTCCAGGGGAACATTCTCCTGAAAAGGCACTAATGGAATGCTGGTTCCTCTTTTCCCGCTCTTGGTGTGTGGAGTTCCAGCACATCCTTTACAATTCCATCCCTGTCCTGCTGGCCGGGTTCCTGCTCCCACAGCCCAGGATCCTTGCATGGTTGGCTCCTGCTCCACTTGTTCACTCCCAGGTCCTGTTCTGTAGAGCTCCTTTGCAGCCCCAGCCCGTGCTGTTTTATGGGATTTTCCATGCCCGAGGTAGGGCTCTGCCTTTGAGCTTTGGGGGATTCCTGCATTCCCTTTCTCCGGCTCTTTGGGATCCACCTCAGCACTATCTCTGCCTTCCAGGCTGTTGCTCCCCAAACCTGATGAGGGGGTGCCCTGTCCCGTCATCCCAGTCTTTAATTTAGGAAGATATCCCAGACCATTGGTGCCAATACTGATCCTTGAGGGATGCTGCTTGTAGCCAACCTGGGCTTTTTGCTGCTGCTGATTCCCCTTTGCATTTATGGACCACCCAATTTCCCACCCACTGTGTTGTCTTTTTATCCACTTTGTACCTCTTTAATTCGGGTTTGGAGATTGCTGTGGGAGACTGAGGGCAATTCATCAGACACTGGGACTGGGGAGTGTCCCACCCTTTTCCATCTCTAGATCACTGCAAATCTGAGGTGTCTGCGTGCATTTTCTTCATCAGAGCTTTTAACTGGAAAAAACGTGGCCCACGAACACCCAGGATGGCTTTTGTGGAGCACAACCTGGGGAGAGCAAGCCCAGCTGAAGCCTGGTTGAAAAGCTGAGTAAAATGATGAATTTGGGGCCGTTCCAGAAGTGTTGGCTCCCCTGCCTCAGCTGGGTGCTTCCTGGGCAGGGAAGGAGGTGTCATTCCAGACTTGGAGAGCTTTTAATTCAAGGCAGGGGGTCCCTTGGATGGTCTGGGCTGCTGGGACAGTCTGGAGCAATTGTACTTTTCCCTCCATTTTTAAGCCAATCACCTGAAACAATAAACTGTGTTTCTACGTAAAGCCTCTCCTAGAATAGGAAGCATTAAAACTGTTTCATTTTTGGCACAAAATATTAGTGCTGGCCACCCCACCATCCCAACTTGTTGCTCAGCTCTAAACAGCATTCAAAGAAGAGTGAAACATGGGCAAGTCAGGAACCAAAAGGGTCACCTCATTCTACAGCACTAAATAAAGGAAGTTTTGAGTATTTCCCTGCTGTCTGTGTTCCAGACATCGTGGTTCAGTCTCTGCCAGTACTTGAAGGGTCTGTAGGGAAGGGAGCTCTGGGTCTGGGCAGGGTTGTCGTCATCCCAGGGCCTTGCTGAGCCTGACATGGGATTATTTTCAATGTTGGTTTGCTTGGATTTTCCTTCCATTGCCACAGCTGTTGATAAAGGACAGGGAAGCTGTGGGTGGGATGTCCTTTCTCACCTGGATGGGGCAGCTTTTAGGGTTTTTTAACAACTTGATCAGTTATTGATGGATGGAACCCCCTTGGATCATTGGCTGGGTCCAGCTGCTGCCCTTTCCAGGACAAAATTCCAAGAGCACCCTCTGTCTGAGGGTGCAGCTGGCTGGGATGGGGCAGTAGCTAAAAAATAACCTAAATTAGGGCTTAATCTGGAGGGTTTGGGAGCCAGGAAAAGTTGAACAGGTACTATTTAAAGGATGAATTAGCTGGAGAAACTCTCCAAGCTCAAAATCATTGTACTGAGGACCCTCAGTGCTCAACCTGAAACTCTTAGTTCTGGTTTTTTTTTTTTTGTTAAAGGTGGTTGACTTTTGCTCCTGAAGGTGAAAAGCTCCCAAAAGAGCTGATTTTTCTTTAGGAAATTAAGCTACAACAAACTCTCTGGACCACCTCACCCCTGATCAAAAGGTTTTATCCATCAGCCTCGTCCATAGTGTGGCTGCTACTGGTGATTCCAGTAGGGATATCCTTTAGACAGGTTACAGATGGGCCCAGGCAGGGTTAGGTTGGAGAAAAAAAAGTCTTGTGCGTGTTTTTTATTTATTTTTTTTGTTTAATCCATCCTGATGAAGTTCAGTGCAGTGGAATTGCGTAGTAATCAAGTGCTGTGCTGTTGGGATCTGTTCTCCTTCAGGACAGAGGAGTGGGATAACCGAGGACTAAGTTATTTGTGCATTAAGGATAATAGAAAGCACAGCCATTGTCCAGACCTGGCTTGTGCAACTCACTGCCCGCCCCACTTGGGATTCCAGCAAGGACATGATCCCTGCCTGGAGGAGATGGATTAAACAGCAGGATAAAAGGAATAAAACGGCAAAGCCAGGAAACATCCCCCAGACTCCGGCACAAGACAAGCGGACGCTGCTCTCTCCTCACACTTGGGAGTGACCCCGGCAGGGAGACGCTCCCTTGGATCCCAACCTTTCCGAGGCACTCGTGGCGAGGGAGCAGCTCCTTGGTGACACGACCCCGAGCTGGTCCCTGCTCCCGTGGCTCGCGCTGGCGCTGAAGGGGCTCCTTATCCGTGTCACTGATGGCCCTGACCTTTATGTTCCGCCTGTGCCGGGGTTCACGGAGCTCCCCCTCGCCAGGGAGGGATCGGGCTGGGAGACCTGGCACCGCTTCCTCCCCATCCGCCTCCCGGCTTTCCCTGGGATGGAAAAATCCTCGGGCTACCTGCCTTTATTCCTTGAAGCCAAGGGGATGAGGGGAAATGGCAGAAAATCCCTTACATGGCTGTGATTTTTGAGACATAAAAGCTTCTCTTTGAGAGCAAATTTTCTTNCATTAGGGCTCACGAAATTCCTCGGAAAATAATTTGTCAAGGCCCTGCCTGATCAAAGCCATATATAAAAGGACCCTTTTTTTGTAAAGGGGAAAAACTCCCCCTCCGAGCTCAGAATGAATTGGCAATTCATTTACCAACTGTCAGATAAAGTAGCTCAATCCCTATCACGTCTTTAGCTGGAGCCGTGGCCAGAAGGAAGCAATTCCCGGCCCACTGCGCGTCCATGTTTGGGGTATGTTAGTGATTAGGGTATTCCTGCCTGGGGGATGCAGAAAGATATGACTCAGATTCACAAAAGAGCCATAAATCTCCCTCCTTTTATTCAAAATGTGTGTTTTATAGCCGTTTCCTGGCCAATTTCTGCCTCGGATAAATATGTAACATATCTGTGCGTGGAGAGGTTTTCAGGGCCGAGTGTTGGGCTTCCTCTCAAGAGCCAACTGTCTGCTCAGAGCAGCGGAGAACCACAGGCCAACTTTTCCTTTCATTCCCAGAAAATCGCTGCAGCAGTGTCCTGGTGGCACCTGCTCCTGTTCTCCTCGATCTGGGATCCCTGGATGGGGACCGGGTGGGAGATCCGACCTGAAGGACCCCAAAAAGGTCATCCAGACCCCAAGGCAGGATCAACCAGATTGGAAGGACAATGTAGAGCTGAAGGAAAAGGCAGGAGGAGATGGACAGCTCTGCAGGAAGAAGTCCAGGGATATTTCTCTGGGTTTAGACCCCCCCCCCACCATTGGCTGCACATGCAGAAATGCCCAATATCTTTAATTGTGGCATCTTCTGGCACCGATGGGCCGCAATTCCTCACTGAAATCAGCTGGAGGAGCTGAGAAATGCTCACCAGGAGCAATGTTTAGCCAGAGGATGAGTTCCAGGAAGAACAACAGGAACAACTGTGCTCCTGGAGAGTAACACCACCGAGCCCTCCATCGGCATCCTGCTCTTCCAAGTCACGCAGAAAGCTCATTCCCCTCCCTGAAACAACAGGAAAACCCATCCTCTTTGCAGGAAAGCAGTAAATTTGGGGGTCTGGAATTGCTGGTACTTTATTTTTAGCTCTTCCTTCTAATCCTTTAAGCCTGCAGTTCCTTTCTGTTTCCTTTTCCCCTGGACCAGGAGCTGCAATCGCTTGGCCCCGGTTCAAAGTCTCAAAGCCAAGGGCAAAGCTCCCAGATCCCAGAGCAGTCTGGAAGGGGCCTAAGGTTTATCTGCTGGAGGGTTTGATCCGAAAGCTGCTGGAGTTGGTGGGAATCTCACCCCCAGCCCTCAGGAGCTTTTTTTGCCGTGCCCTTAAACATGCCCAGCCTACCTGGCAGTGCCCTGGGTGCACATGGGATCAAACAACGACAAGTGTGGTTACAAGGAAGCCTCAAAATGCTTCCTGAACTTTGGCCTAAGGATAAAATGGATCTCAGGCACACAGTGGGATGCCTTGAATGAATGAGAAAGCAAGAAAGGTGTAGATTAATGATTGGGAACGATGGGAATTTGTCGTAAAGGAGGGTGGCAGAGGAAAACATCATTCCATGAAGTGAAATAAGTGTTATACCTGTGCTTTGGATGCTCTTGAGGGGAGAGGCACTGCCAGGCCCCTCTTTTTCTCCTCTTTGCTGCTTCTCAGTGATCTCTTCCAGCTTTAGACACTTCCATGAGCCATTCCCAACAGGTGAACAATCCAGTGACTCCCATTGCCGGGAGATGTTTATCCCTCTGATTTATTTCCCTCTGCATCAGGCACTGCCGATCCCGATGTCCTTTATCACCAGAGGAGAGCACTGAGGATCTCCCAAGTGCTGGGGTTGCTAATTCCCTCCCTGAGGTGGCACTTTGATTTCCAACTCTTTTCCACTCAAGTGTCTCTCAGCTCTGACTGCAGCTTTCAGCTTCATTTCTTTTTTTTTTTTCCCCTCCCCTCGGTATCTCCTTTTCAGGCCCCCTCATGTAAACATTTCTAAGCACATGCTGGTTTGAACAGTGATTCATCCTATTAAAGTCCAAGTGGCTCCTCACGGGATGCTTTCCAGAACCAGGCAATAGATATAAAAAGGGCAGGGACCACGACTCCTCTGTGCTATCTCAAGTGCCTGATACTCCAGACACAACAGGCTCCGTTCCACAGGAGCTGCGCTCCCTCGGCTCCGTATTAAAGCTGCTTGGAAAAGGGATTTAGGTTTGATTTTTCCCTGGGAAATCCTCTTTGTTCGAGGCAAACGGGCTCAGATTGTTGGAGTTTCAACCAGTGGTGGTTCGGGGGTCTCATGTAAATAGGAGAAGGGGAGTGGGGTGTGACTTTATGCACAGCAGGGATTTATTATCGACCAGAAAACAAAACAGTCGGGTTGAGAAATGACAATTTTCCGATTTTGACCCAAACATTTGGGCTTTGATACAGAGACACAACACGGAAAAGGTTTTTTTTCCCCCTGCTTTGCCACCCTCACTGTGTTTTACACCCCCAGTGGAGCGGCTGGGGAGGGTTGTGGCTGCTCCCAGCTCAGCACAGGAATTTGGGAAGCTCCTGGCTCCGTGTGGGGGCCACGTGCAGCCCTGGAGAAGCCACTTGGGCACATCCAAGCACTTCAAATGCCACTGAGAAGTGGCCCCTGTGCCCAGAGCCACTCGGTGGCCCTGGCAGGGACAGCTCAGGCGGTGCCACGATGTCCCAGCACATCCCATTCTCCAGGAGCCTGCGCACACAGGGAAAATCTGGGTGGGATGGACAAGGAGCATCTTTAGACTGTATCTTGACTTCTTTTTATGAAAGATTATCAAAGCTTTCTCAGGAATGGAGTTTTGTTTGGTCCCACTTGTGTATTTAGGCTCAGGGAATTTTGGGGGATGTCCATGGGGTGTTTTCCAAGCATCCATGACATTCCCAGCCCGTCCCCTCATCTGGCTGGAGCTCAGCCGGCCCTGCACTGCATGGCTTTGGCAGGGTGCTGCTAAAGCCTGAGCTCTTACCAAAAATAGAAATTAAAAATGCATTCATTGATTTTTTTTTTTTAATTATTTTTTACAAATTGAAATGGAGTTTTACAAACAGTGGTTTTTTCAGGTGAGGCTTAGATGAAAGCCAAAAAAAATTGTAAATCGTCCCAAACTGAAGCTAAGGCAAAATTCATCTTTTTCATTACAAGGTGATTCAATGCAGAGAAATGTTTTGCTTCTTTAATGATTTATCAACTGTCTTCAAACAGAGCAGGTAATTTAAGTTTAAAAAATTATCATTTTGTTGAAAAATCACTTTTTCCTCAGGGAAGAAAAATGTTTCATGAAGAAAATCTTTCTCTGGGTACAGGGAAGTGCTCCTGGAAATGTTGTGGAGACAGGGAAAAGAAGTGATGAGAGCTGACTTTATATATTTCTATAAAGTATTTTAGGGTGTCAATAAAATATTTCTAATTTGCTTGTTTGGTGAGCAACCAAACACTGAAGTAGAGGTGCCAATATGATATTTTTGGGGTGAGTTTCTCCCTTATCAGACATTTAAAGAAGATATCTATGGACACTTGAGACTTCTGCAAAAAGCAAATGGATAGCAGGGCATCACCAGGGAGGAAAGAGAAAATCCCAAAGCCCCCGAGTGCGGCCAGGAAAAAAAAAAAATGATAGAATTTCCAGGAAAAGCCTCAAGATGCTGGCGGTGAGGGAACACCTGGGCAAGATGGATGAAGAGGCAGCCAATGTGTGCCTGTGATTTACGAGGAGCGGGCCCGGCTCTGGGAGGGGCTCTGGGGAGGATCGGCTGCTGTGGGGCAGGACACGCAACCCCTGCACGCAGCGGAGCCCCCACGCTGTCAAACAGCACTGGATAAGATTCCAGAGTGGGATTATTAACCCAGAGAGGGGGGAACAGCTCGAATGAGCTGTGGTGCAGCAGAATTCTCTCTGTGCACCCAACTTAATATTTATATGTGTGTGTAAAAATAGAGATATATATCTATATCTGTCTGCCCATCTTGGTGTTTTCCCACTTAATCATTCCTGCTCCTCCTCCCTGGCAGCTGGGAGCAATTCACGGTGCCTGAATTCCGGCTTGGAGAAGATTTTAGGGATTGACTCTCAGGATGCCCCTTTGAACCTGAGTTTGGTTTGCTGAGATCAGGAGATGCTGTTTGGGGATACAGGGATCCATCCCTGCTCTTTTGAGTGCTCACCATGTCCAAAGCACTGAATTCCCCGTTTTTAAGGTGTGCTGGATAACCAGGAAGGTGGCTAAAGGGATACACAGCGTTTTCCAGCTGGATAAAGACAGGGGAGTAGATAAGGGCAGTTGATAACTTTGGCTTTTGGAGTGATCAATGGCCTCAAGATACACCTTATTAATGTTGGTAAAATGAAGAATTTTGAGCATCCACTGTCCTTCAAATGGATCAGTGGAGTTTCCTCTAATGTAATCTCTGGGTTTATTTGCTTTTATGCCGTTTGAAATTCTCTCGGGAATCAGAATGGCTGGGCTGCCTTCCCTCTCTTTGGATAAGGTTGTATCTTTTTGGAATTTCACTTTTGGAGGTGAAGGACTGAAAGATGCCAAAAAGGAGCACGAGCATGATCTCTGAATGAGATCCCTCTAATTCCTGATCAATAATTGCTCTTTTTGGCACAAAAATGAGCGCTTCTGAAGCCACAGAGTGAGACACCAGAATGTTTTTTAGGTCATATTGAGAAGCCAGGCTATGAGGACAAAAGAGGAAGGAGGAAGGCTTAAAGCTTTCCCATAAATCCCAGAAATCTTTTGATGCCTTCAGCTCTGAAGCTACAATGGGATAAAAACCACAGCTGGAAAAAGAATATGGGGCACTGTTTCCCTGGAGCAAGGAATGAACTGGGAATGTAGTCCAGATACAGTTATGGCATCACCTTGGGATGCCAGAAAGACTGCCTTGGTTTGGGGTTGTAAGGGGAGGGAGTAAGGTTGTAAGGGAAAGGAGTGAAAGTAAGTGGGGAGGGGAATGGGTTGCAATAGGTGGGAATAGGGATGTGTTTTGGGGCTCACAGCCCTTTTTGAGAACTCTCATCTGTGATCTGTGTGCTGACCTTCCTAATTCCAACCTGAAAGGGGCTTTTCCAGCAAATTCCCACTCTGGTTTGGTTCGTGTGACGCTGCCTTGAATCGTTTCCTGGGAAGAGCAGGCCCAAGTGGAGCAGAGGCCCTAAACTGGTCTGGGGGAATGTCCCCGTGAGCTGCATCCAGCCCTTGCATTTTCATAAAGCACCATAATCATCAACCTAATGAAAACCCACCGAAATATACCTGGGAGCCTTTCCCTTGCATGTCCCAGAATTTGCATCCCAGGGCAGAACGGGATGCCTGCAGTGTGACCCCATCCCCACAGATGCTTTCCTTGCAAATTCCCTCTCTGCGAGCCAAAACCAGCACAGGGAGAAAACCCTGCCTCTTGGAGAAATCTGCAATTCCTGCACTCGGGGCCCGTGGGAGTCCTCATTTGAGCTGTTTAAAATTTACGCCTGAAATTTCATCTCCTCATCCAGGCTCTCCTTTTAACAAACATGTGCCCTTTAGCTCGTGGAGACACCCCGGGCCAGCAGAACACCCACACAGAGCATGTGGTGGTGGCAGGGATGCCCCAGCAGCGCCAAACAAAGCCCTGGGTGAGGACAGGGAGCTGGCACAGGCTCAGCTCTCTGCTCCGAGCCCCTCGTGGGCCGAGACAGAAAGATAAACGGGAATGGGAAAACAGTGGCCGGGGCGGCACAGACGCGGCTGCTCCCCCGATATTTGCTCTCGGGGGCGGTTGCGTTCCTTCAAAGCCGAGAGCAAGTCAAAACAACTAGGCAATAATAATCCCGGCAACAATAAAAGCCGTGTCCAGCAGGCCCCTTTCCCAAATCCCGCCCTGGCAGGGGCCGTGCGCCGCCCGCTGCTCGCGCTGCCGGGAGCGATAAGGACGCGCAGCCTCCCGTACTTGAGAGTGCACTGGAAATAGAAAGAGAGATACAGCCCTGGCCGGGGGGTTTGACACACAGGAGCCCCTCGGAGAGCTGGAAATCCAGAGCGAATTCCCAGTCTGCTCCTCAGGACTGGAACAGCTCTGCTTTCACCAAATTCCCTGGGATTGAGGTCTCGGGGAGGTCAACAGCACAGGGATCATTGGCACAGCCAGGCTTTGGAGCTCCTTGGACAAGAGCTCTGTTTTAGGTGTAAGGAAGCTGTGGACTCAGAAAAATGATGAATTATATATATGATGGATTATATACAGAATATACAGAAGGAATCGTTCTCTGGGAGGGTGGGGAGGCCCTGGCACAGGCTGCCCAGAGAAGCTGTGGCTGCCCCATCCCTCGACATATCCAAGGCCAGGTTGGACGGGGCTTGGAGCAACCTGGGATAGCGGAAGGTGTCCCTGCACAAGGCAGGGGGGGAAAACTGGATGGTCTTTACAACCCTCACAACCCAAACTAGTCTATGATTCTATGGATCATCCAGGTATGATGATAAAAAAAGACAAACTCCTCTTCCTGTTTGGAATCCAGGAGCTCTGGGTGGCTTTTGGGTCATCACCTGTGGCCCCTCTTGGGCTCTGTTGCCTTTCTTACTGTTCATTTCAGATGACAAATCCCTTCCAAACCAGCACCTATAGGGACTGATAAACCAGCTGGATGCTGGAGCAGGGAACTTTTCCAGCAGATGTGGCTTTCCAGACTCCCTGCTTTCCCTGGACTTGGTGAGGTTCTCAGGAGAGGGAAATGGCCTCCATGAAGCCAAAAATTTAACCCACAGACCAGCAAAAAACCCGTAATACTGAACATCCAACATTTGTTTTCACCTCAAGGGCTCACCCAGCCTTTGGCCATGAGATGGGATGAGATCCTGGTGTTTGTCTGCCACAACTTTCAAACCATCTCTGATGCTGGGCATGTGCTGAGCAGCAAACTTAGCTCGATCTTCTGAGGGAGGTCTTCCCCAGAACTGCTCCCGTGCTGGGTGTAGCTCGTGCTGGCCGTGCTTTTCCATTTTCCAGCAGGGAATTGAGTTCTGCACCTGCTCAGCTGTTTTCCAGAGGTGGATCCAGGAGCTCGGTAGCTACATGAGGATACCGAATCCCCGTTTTCCACGCTGCTCCCACATGTGCTCCTGCCCTCCAAAGCAAACACCAGCAGGCAGCCCGAGGACTGCTTTCCATGAATTGTTTTGCTCAGTTTTCGAAGAAGAGACCTGGGAAAATCTGTGGAAACTTTCTCGCCGGCCCAAGTGAGTTGAGAGGAAAAAAAACATCGCCACAGAGTCAAAATTGAAACGTTTCTGGGTTTTTTTCTTGCGTTCAAAGATGAACATGAAAGGCAATTCATGAGGGAGAGGTGAATGGCTGGCTGTGGAAACCACAAAAAAGCTTTCTAGGAGCTGGCTCCAATCCTGCTGTGCTTGGATGAGCCGCTGGTTCACAACCTGGATGTCAGCAAGAGGCAGGCATGATCAGCTCCTCTGCAAAATCCAGATATTGTGGGACATGGGAGGGGGTCTATAGGTAAAATTCAGTGTTTGGTGGGCCAGCAAAGAGGCAGCTGCTGTTTGATCAGGATTATTCCAGTCTGGACCCGAGCTTGCTAAACCTCTGCTAAAACCTGAGCCTTGCTCTTCCTCTTGCGCCCTTCCCCAGATCAAAGCCGGGCGAGGAAAGTAAAAGGAAGTGGTTGGGATAGTCTTGAAAGAGGAAATTCTTGTCTAATTCTAGGTCATGGCAGAGTGTTCTGCGCGGGGAGAGGAGAGAATCTCCCAGGCCTGGAAAAGCCATCGGCAGTTTTGAACCTAGAACTAAAGACTTCCTCCCCTCTGGCCCCAAAAAATAGGGATAAAAGAGAGGAGTGTGTTTGTGCATGGAAAGGGTGGCTCGTTACACAGCAGGGATCCTGTCCCGGCTGCTCGGAGGGCCGAGTGTTTATTTTGGAAAAGCAAGCTCCAAGTTTCTCATCCGCGCATGGATGTGCTTCAGCCCCCTCCTCTTGTGTGCCTCTCCTGCCAGCGTTCCCGGCGGGAAGAGGAGCCGCGCTCCCAGCCCTCCTGGTGGCCCTGTCCCCATCCCCGGGCCACAGTGTCACTCTGTCCCCGCTGGCAGCAAAGCTCCTGGCACAGGAGGGTGGAGCTGGAGGCTCTTCCCGAACTCCTCGTGGTGCTTCCCTGCTGGAAAGCCTCGGCCTCTTCAGTTTCCCACACTTCAGCTCGCCCGCTCCTTCCGCAAGCTTCCAAAGCGCTCCGTGGGAAGCCAAAACACCTGCTCTGTGCGCTCGGATCCTGCAGGAAACTTGGCAGGGATGCTCTTCCTGGACTGCTCTGATTGTTTGCCTTTGAAAAAGCAGGGAGATGTGATTCCTTCTGTCTTTCCTGGAGCACCTGGTACTGTGCTCCAGGAATTCTCTGTTCTCTTCTCTTGCTGCGTTTTTCCCCTGGAGGCAGCACCAGGTGACCTGTGGGATGTGCCAGTTTGTGTCCCCTGTCCTGGCTCCCTGAAGGTGCCATCTCCCAGCCAGCATTCCCAGGAGCTGCCAGACAAAGTCACTCCCAGAGCTCTGCTCTTCCCGCTGGATGAAGAGCTTGGCTCTGTCTGCTCTCATTCCTGCCTCATCCAACCGTGTGAAGTCAGGCCAGGAATCTGATCCGGAATTAGGGAATGACAGTGAGGACTTAATCTCATGTACAATTAGTGGTCGAGACTCAGCTCCAGAGACACAAGGGGAAAGAGGCAGCTCCCATTATTTGCCTTTTCAGCAACAGCCCAATAATTCCCTAAATCCAAACTTTGGATGGCTCAGCTGTTCTTTTGGAAAGGGGAACAAAAATAACATAACTAAGCCCGCTGCAGCCCCTTGAAGTGGACTCAGATGGAAATAAGAGCCCGTTGCGGAGTGAGCTTTGGATGGATTTTTCCCCGAGTGTCCAAAAATTCCTTGGAAAGCCCACGTCGGCCAAAGGCCAGGGCCTGGCCTGCGTACCTGTGCTCTGTCCAGATGGAGGAGAAACAGAACAGATGCACCAGGATGAAGAGAAGGGTTTCAGAATGTGTTTGCAGAGCCTCCCGTTCACTGAAAGGGCTGGAAAGTGATTTAGCAAACGGATCCTTTGAACATAAGGAAAAAATTGCCTTGGACAGGGCCAACAGTGCCTTTCCAGGGGTGCTGGGATGGGGAAATGTTGTTTGCCTCCAAGGAACTCAACCCAAACTCTCCCGTGGGTCAGCTGCCTCTGTGTGAGAGGGAGGAGACAGCACAGGGAGAACTGGATGAGGCTCTTCAAATATTCCTATCATGGGGGTTAAAGCTGGCAAATGTTTGGTGGGTTTTTTTCCTATGGCTTTGCCCAAGCGTCCGAGGAGATCTGGGAGTGCAGGGCTCTCCCCCAGGTTCAGGAGTGAGGGGGCAAAAGGAAGGAAAATTCTTTGGCAAATAGAGATGGATAAAGGAAAACTGTGAATTTCCTGTCCCATCTCGCACAAGGCAAGGCAGGACGTGCAGGAAACCCTGGTCTCAGTATCAGTGTGGCTTCAGCTCCTGAAAAGCAGCTCCTTTGGGCCCTGGAAGTGGGAATCAGAGTTCCTCCCTCTTCTTCATTTTTTAGAGGAAACATCCTTGTTTTTCCACTGCAAAGAGGGAATTTTTTTTTTAAACACAGGGATTGGTGTAAATTTTTTCTACTCCATTAACCGTAGGCACAGCAAAAGGAAAACCAGACATCCAGACAAGTATCAGCAAGGATTTCCATGGAAACCACGGGGTTTTTAACAACTCTGGAGACTGGTGGTGATGTATGTTCACCCAAGGTGAAGTTCTGGCAGCTGGAGCTGATGCTGAAACCACTGGATCAAACATGGAGATCAACGTGGGACTCATGGAAAAATGTGGAGCTCACAGCGAAATGATCTCAGGCCAGACAAGCAAATCAGGTAATTTAATAATAATAATATGGAGGAAAACATCCAGCTTGACCAAGAATAACCAGTCTCAGATCCATGGACACCAGGCCCCGCTTTCCATTTCCAATATTGCTTTACAACCCCCTGGCAGCATTCCTTAGCCTGAAAGCGTTATTAATTCCCTTCACTCCAAAGGCCTGTGTATTCCACCACTGTGGGCTGGTTTGGGATAACAGAGAACTGCTCTGGACGTGGCCAGGAACCACAGAGGATGAGAAAAGCAGGATTGACAAGTGTAAAAATCTGGTTTTACAGAGCCCAGTGATGTATTGGAGCTGCAGCGAGTTGTCCAATGCAGCAAGGAGTGAAATGCTCCAGCTCCAGGCCTTTGTTGTGGGAAGCTGAAAGTTCTTCACCTCCTTGGAAGAGACCCTGAGGAAGAGACACCGAGGTTTAAGCTCTTGCTTCATATTTAGTCTCCGAGTTTTGCTATGATTCTCCTCTGAATGTGGATTTAGGGATTTTTATCCCTCATTTTCAGCTCACCTTAAGATGTGTGAATTGGTGTATACCTGAACCTGTGAAAAGAAGTGCACACATCCATCACCACTGACATTATCCAAGGGTTTCTAGGCTTGGATGTCTAAAGAGGAAAGATCTGTGCCTTGGATGTGCAGCTGGAAGCAACAGCTAAATGGAAAAAGGAGCTGCTGCCATGGGAGAGGGCACAGGGAAGAGCAGGACAGATCTTCCTGCTCACTGGGGCTCCTCAGCAGAGCTGTGGATGTTGGAATCTTTGTGTAACCATTCCTGGTCTGTGCCCCAGGGCTGGTTTGGGCTGCAGCATCTCCTCAAGTGCCTCGGAGCAGTGGAACAAAGTTGCCTTCTGATATTGTTACGGGATGTGACCGGATTGAGGAACCCGGAGCTGGAGTTCTCACATCTCCTGCACTTCCCAGGGCAGCAGTGACCCTGGAGGACTGCACTTCCACCCCCACGGATCCAGGGAGCCTGGCTGGGATGGGCTCACAGCCCACCAACCCCGACCAGGCTGACTGGCAGCCTGGACCAAACCCTGAGGATGATGTGTGACTTCACAGGGAGCAGGGAGAAAATTCCTCAGTAGATGCACAGCGGTGGGAGATTCATGCATGGAAGATCCGTGCCTGAAAAATTGTCTGTCTTCAGCTGTCATCCACTTTAATAAAGGCAGGATGGAGAGGGAAAAGCTTTCCTTACCTTCACAGGCCACGGCAGCTACAGCAGCACCGCAGCAACACTCAGTGCGCCGAGAGGGAAAGTTGTCTCTTCGGGGAGACAAGCAGACAGACAAATGGACAGCCAGCCAGCTCCTCCTCTGTTCTGTGCACGGAACTCCAAAGCTATTAAAGGAGCTATTTGTAACCGGGAACGGAGCGGAGCTGCTGGCGGAGCTCCCTGCGAAGCATTCCCAGCCCAATCTCCGCTGGCATTCGAACAGGAACAGGCACTCATCAGCAATGTCAGGGTTAAATACTCCCAGCATGTGTGCAATTGCAGAAATGCCCCGAGAAGAACCAAAGAAATATTTCCATCCCGAGCTCCGATAAGGAGTGAAAACGCGCAACTCGTTCCATATGGCGGCCGCAAGGCCCGAGCCAAGCGGAAAAGCCGCGGAGCCTGCCAATCCCCAAGAACTCGCAAGCCTGATAAATGAGGGCCTTGCTTTGGGAAAGCCAGAGACAAAGTCACACTGGAAAGGAGAAAACAGAAGAAAAGTGAGGAGTCTTCAAAAAAAAAATTAAAAAAAAAAAAAAAATAAAGCCAAGTCTTACCCATTTGTCTTGCGGGATGGCAGCAAGAATTTCTGGGAATGGTTTCCATGTCGAAGATTTAATCAGGCTGGGATGTTTGTGGACAAGCTGTTATAGGCAATGAATAAATAAATCAGGAAAAGAGTCCATCTTCTCTCCTGCTTTACAAAAATGATCCCGGGCTGAGACAGCTGTGTTCTTCTGGGATGCTCCGCACAAGCCAGGATGGAAGTGCTCAAAGCCGGAGACGGAGCGTTCTTGGATTCTTCCGGTGTTGACACGGAAGGCAGTGCTGTGCTTGGTCGTGCAGCAAGCAGGGAAAGGCACTGGGGAAAAGCTGGAGGGACAGCCATGGCTGGGAAACATCTGGGCATCCTCCAGCAGCGGGATGCGGATTCCCAGGCGCTCTCCAGGACCATGACCACCCCCAGCACCAGGAATGGGTGCTGGGTCAAACAGCGGTGGGGCCGTCTGGCACCCGGGGTCAGGGATCAGGGAGAGCCAGGCTGGGCTGGGGGGGGAGCAGAGGGTCAGGGCAGCTTGGACGTCTCCTGCTCGGGGCCTGAGATTTGACAGGGCTGCATTCCTGGCTGAAGGGATCTGGCTGTACCGTGGATTTCAGGAGAGGAGTGGGCAAACGCACGGCTTGGCTGCCTGGAGGGAAGGCTGTGCCTTTGGAAAAGGCTTTTGGTTGTTAAGTCACCTCCTCCAGCCTGAACACGCTCCCAGGTTAAATCAGAAATAGAGGAGGACATCAGCCGTACAAACAAAATCCCCTCCCAATTTCTTCTCCACACAGGGATTTTTTAAATCCAGGAGCTGCTTTGAAGCGGTGACTGCAGAAGCACTGGGGTTCTCTGGCATAGGAAATCTTGGCTGGCTCGTTTTCCTGAGCAAATTTGTTGTGATGAGGTTGTCCTGCTACCAAAGGAGTCCAGCAGTGTCACCTGTGCCAGCTCGCTGACTTCTCCGAAGCCAAGGGTGTTTTGTTGGGCTAAAAAGAGCAACAAAAAGAGCAAACCCCGCAGGTTGTAAATTGCTGGGCAAGGTGATAAACGCTACGTGAACTGGCCAATATAATCTGTCTGGAAAGTTGAAAGGAATCCCGCCTTCTCGTGAGCCTAAAATACTTCTTTTACTAGAATGCCTCATTTTCCAGCTGAGTGCCACGTCAGTCACTCACCAGGATGTTTGTTCTCTGGCCCGTGCTGCTGCCTTGCAGCTGCTGACAGAACCGAGCGCTCAAAATGTCCCTGGCAAGAGGGAAACGTGAGTTTCCTGTAGCTGGTGCGTGCTTCTAGGGCAGCTGGGTCTTTAGGGTGGTGCCTGGACATCCAGGATTTGTAAATAAGGGGGATTTATTTATAAGGTTCAGACAGAAGGAGGCACCTGAGCACTGGGAGATGCTCCACTCTGGCTGTTTCCACCTTCCAGTCCAGCATCCTCTGTCACCCCACCCCGGCTTTTCCAGGATTGCCACCTCCCCTTTGTGTTTCCCAATGTTCACTCTCCCAGGCTCCTGGCAGGGAGCTGCTGGATAATCCCACCCCTCCGTGCCCTCGAGCCTGGCATTTATTATTTGCTGAGGCTTTCTTGAGCAGGCCCAAGACATTGTAGGGAAGTCCTCTCTAGGCCTGGGCTGGTCAGAAATTTAGTGGGTGGAAAAACTTCAGAGATTAAATGTGGAGACTTCTCAGACGATGGAGCCTTTGATTTCCATGTGAAAACAAGTTAAAGAGGGAGCTTTGGTTATGACATCTCCCTGTCCCTGCAAAACACTAAAAGGTCTGTGCATGAATTATAGGGGCAGATTTTCCTTTGTGTTTTATTTTTTTTTGCCATCATTTACAGCTCGGAAAAGTCCCTGGAAAAACGCTGAGTCCCACACTCCGTTTTCCCCCGGAGCCTCTGTGTGGATGAGCAGATTCTGTCAAAGATCTCCAAGCTGGATGCATAAACATCAATAACCAACCCAGCTTGCTCCCCTTCAGCCTGTTTTTATTGCACAAGAGGGGATCTGGAGAAGTCCCTGAGCTGAGGTGTGGGAAATTCCAGGTCTGTTCTCCAGGTGAACATTGGGTTTGTGCCATGCCAAAGAGCCAGCAAGAAAACTCATCTGCAGGGGATGATGTTCATGTTCTCCCTGGGTATTTTGTTTTTAAAGCACTGCCAGAAATCTGTACCAAACATTGCAACATTTGTTTATCAATGTTTTCTACCGTAGAAAATTCCTTTAAGGAAAACTCACTTTTGAAGGACTTCTTGAGGCTGAAGCTTGGATGATGTCCCAAACCCCTGACTTGAGGCTCGGTATTCCAGATGGAGAAGACACAGCTTTTGAGACAGGTCTGTGTCTTGCAGCCCTAAACCACGCAAATCTGGACTTGTCCTGGCCTGGTGCCTTTTGGAAAGAGTAAATCCATTAAAGGTCACGCTGTGGAGCCTTTGGAATGGCTGAGAGATGAAAGATGCATCTCTCCCAAAATCCTGTCTCTAATGGTGCCAGCAGCAAATGACCATGGCAAGTCCCTGTGCTCCTTCCAGCTCCTGGCAATTTGCAGCTGAAGGACTCCCTGAGCTATGGATCATATCCATATCCCTCCGTGTAACTGGCCAGGATGGAGCTTTCAGTGTTTTTAATTGTTATTTAAACCCATTTATGCTCTTGACTTCCAAATCCTCCCCCGACAATGAGTTCTACCACCGAATTAATGCTGTTTAAAAACACCATCCATCACAGTAGCCTTCAATTGTAATAAAAGCCTTGAATTCAGGTAAGATTGCCAGCATGGATAAAGTCTCCTTAATTACATCCATGGATTTTATCCATGGCAATGGGAGCCTCATCCTAAAGCTGGGGGAATCCATAAAATGAGTTTATGGCAAGATCTTGGAGAGCCTGGGAAAACCCTTCAGTTCCAGGGTCTTGCCAGGCTCTGCTCAGCCTGGAAGAGTTTCCTTGTGAAAACTTCAGGCTCATTGATCATGGCTGGCTCTGCTGGGAAATTAATTCCTGGATGGATCCTTGCTGTAAGGAAAGGGAGAGCTTGGACCTGCTTTGAGGACCAACCTCACTCCCCATCCATTTGTCCCTGTGCAAACCTGGACTAACAAGGGCTTGCTGGAAGAGGAAAGCCTGGGAAAGCTGGGATGATCCCACACATTCAGCTGAGACAGGAGAGACTGAGATGTTCCTCTGCTTTCCTATCCTGTAAACAGCTCCCAGAAGGTCTTCCCATCTATCAGAGCAACACAACGGGAAGATTTTCCTGACGCTTTTTCATCACAAGAATTGACTTTTTTAGGGTAAAGATTGGCAAAGTCCGTGTAATTCTGTAATGTTTTCCGACTAGGAAAACCCCAGCCTTCTGGTTTTCCTCAGTGCTGGTCCCCTGGGCACCACCAGCCCCTCAGAAATCCTCTGGGCAGTTTTCTGCCGTGAGGTTTTTTTGTGGGGGGAAAAAAGGGGATCTGAATCTTCCAGCTAAGTAAAGTTATCTGCACTGCTAAATTCTCCAGGAGATGCACAGTTCAGAATTATGGAATCCCAGCATAGTCAGGTTGGAAGGGACCTTTGGAAGGTGTTATCCAGCGCTGCCAACCCTCTGGGGCCTGTCCTTCCATTGCAGCCAAACTGGATACCCAGTGCCAGAACACGGATTTGAATGTTCCAAATTTACAGCTTGGGATGCATCAGGAAATCTTCTGAAAGTGGTTTTGTTTTGTTTTGTTTTTCCTGATGCTTTGTAGGTTTTTCTATTTCTTTTATATTTAAAGTTGAGTTATGCTGTAATTACCTGACTCCAGGAGCTGGGGCTTGAGGGAAAGCAAAAAAATCGGCTGGCACAAGGTTCAGGAAAGGCACAGGGGTTCTTTTCCAGGGTTTGCCTGGCTCAGAAGGAGCCTTTCTTCTAACAGAAGAAATTTCAGCTACATCAGGTGAATTTTGCCTTTATGGGCATCCACAGCCCCTTGGGGACCACTTGCCCCACCTGGAGACCAGCTGTGGGTATCAACCATCCAACCCAATCCGCTTCCCTTTAGCCAGGATGGAAAACACCCATCTCCAGAGCAGGGGGAGGGATCCAGGGGCAGCTCCACGCCTCTCCAAGGTGATGGGTGACCCAGCCACGAATGGCTTCGTTAAAGACAAATGCTCCTCTTCTCTCTGGGGGCAGAACTTGCCTCTTCCAAACTCAGTGCCCTCCTGCTCCACAGCGAGGTGCGAGCCCCGTGTGCCACATGGAGGGCTTGGGACTCCTCTCCAAATCCATCCCTGCTCACTCCCACCAGGACTCGCAGGGAAATGCAGTGACAGGAGAGCAGTGTCACGGGATGGCTCCCGCCTGGGATTCAGGGATGAGCAGCCAGGGTTTCTGTGTGGGAAGAATGGGACAGGGTGGGAGGGAGCAAAGGGACAGCAGTGCCAGCTGAGCTGAGCCACAGCTGGGCTTGCTGATGTGTCTTTAATATAAATAATGCAAATAAAAACATCCATGCAGAGTCACTGTGCTGTCACGGCACTGCAATAATCTCTCTCCATATTGCCAAATTTTGAACGTTTTGCATATCAATAACAATACCAAAGGGGTTTTTTGCTTGCTCAGAGCTCAGTGCACTTTCCCAGCCATTCCACCTTGGCTTCTCCCCGCTCAGCCTCTCATTACAGCTCATCCTTGCTGATCCCACTGCTGGGTGCCTTGAGGATCTTGGCTTTGTGCTCTGCTGCCTGGGAAAGCCCAGCCCTAAGTCCTTTTTGGGACCCAGCTCCTTAAAACCTCTTTGCAAATCCTGGGGAATCTCATCTGTTAAAAAAAAAATAGGAGGAGCTTTGCCTTGGTAGAACAAAATTTAACCTGTTGCCTCCACCAGCTGCTCTGGGAAGAAATTGAGGTTGAAACAGAGTCAGGTGCTTGGCAAATCCTCCCTTCCTGTCCATGTTCCAGCTCCAATATCAACGACTCTCTGCCTGTTGGTTCAGTCCACGTGCAGATTTTCATGCCATTATTAATTGCAGAGCAAATGAACCTCCTTCAGACCACATGTTGCAGTTATAATGTATGCAAATATGTTGTTGGTGACTATAAAAAACCAAAAATAACACCACGGTTGGGCTGGTGTTCCTGCCAAGAGATTAAATGCCGATGTTTAAAATCCTGGTGGCGTTTCCACTGCAGGACTTTTGTCGTATAATGCTGTATCTACCGGGATTATCCCTTTAAAAAATTGGCAGTTCACAAAGCACGGCCTCCAGTTTATATTTTGTTTTTTTCAGGTAGATCCAGGGTGTGTTATTCCAGAAGCAAGCCAGCAGCAAGGTGATTTTACGGAGCTGGAAAAAAATCAAAGGCAGAAAAACATGTTCTGAAGGCAAACCAGCATGGATGGAATATTGAACTTTTTTTCCCTGCAGTTTACAGAGGTTTTAATAAAGGGTCCTATATTTAAAAGCAGGAATCAGTAGCAAAGACACAGGCATTTTAAGCACGGTCTAATCCGCCCATAGTTTAGATGACAATTTAGATAATTACCACTCAAATAGAAAACAATCAGTGTTAATTAAACAATTAAGTGAATTATAAAAAGTGACTATAAACAAGCCGATTGTTTAGATAACAATTAATTATCTCGCTGCCCTCCCTAAGGCCCCATTTCCCAGCACTTTCAGTCTCGGTGACCTGAGCAGAGCTCCCTCCTCTGCCGAGTTCATCCTTTCCTTGGGAAGATGTGGGACTGAGCTCTGGGACGGCTTTTAAAACCTGGAGATCAAGCAAAGCTTCTGAAAGGTAATTAAAAACCCTATAAAATTACTTTCTTTTTTTTAAAAATTCTTATCAACGTTTCAAATGCTAAAATCATAGCTGGGTGTTCAATTGCTGCCAGTTTGCCAAAAGCAGAGGGATTTCGGATATAAAATGCTCCTTGCCCAGGTGAGATCCCAATAAAGTCACAAATCCAGCAGACATTTGGGTCCCAGCCATGTGTAGTTTTTAGGATGGGCAAAGAAGAACCCACCCAACCTCCTGCAACAGGAGGAGACTGGAAAATTCTCCAGCAGAATGCAGGTTTGGAGCACAGGTAGGAGAGCTTTGGTGTTGGGATTCCCCAGGATGGAGCTTGGAGAGGGGGGACAAAGCCTCCTTGTCAGCATCTTCAGGAAGATGCAAACTCCCAGAGAATCTAAATTTTGCCAAGGTGCTTTCCAAGGGGACGGCTCCTGGAGGAGCAGCATCCAAGCCCCTTGCTGGGGAAGCTCCCACAGGGAACAGGATCCTGAGGAGCCCTTGGTGGGCAGCAGGAAAGGGGATCCAAAGCCCCCTGATCCTGTGATAACAACTGTGGCTTGTAAGCACGTCTGGGGAGGGCTTATCCCTCCTTTGCACCACGAGGGAGCCTCGGGCTGGAAATTTTTTCCAGCTGTAAAGTCCGGGAAAACACTGATAAGCCCTCGCTGTCCCCCCCAGCCGGGAATGATGGATTTTTCCAGAGGTAACTCGACGTACCAGCTCCCTTCTCCTCCACAGTGGCAGCATATGGAATATATTGCGGTCGGAGGGAAATGCATCCGAGGAATTCCTCGTGCGTCTCTTCCAGGCTGGATTACAGCAGGTGTCATGGAATCACCCACTTGGAGTGGGGTAAGTGATGAGCCCGAACTCCCAGCAGAGCTCTGCATCCCGAAGCTTTGCTGTTCCTCGGGTTTTGGGGGAGACTCACAATGGAAGCTCCAAAATACTGGAAGGAAAGGAGAGACTTTCCAAAGGAGAGGGGACGACGAGAAAGTATCCAAGATGTGCCTGGAAAAAGCTGCTCCTGCCAAGGGTGTGATGCGGGGCTGGGATAAGCAGTTTCCAAAACGTGGTGTTTGTTCTCTGCTGCCCGAGGAATCAAATTAAACACCCTTGTTATTTCTCTGCAGGGAATGCCTGGGAGAATCACAGGTAAACATGGATTTCTGGGGGATTTTCATTCTCAAGGAGTCCTCAATTTAAATTTTTATTTGAAGTTAGCGGCAATTTGGGTTTTGTCAGTGGTTATATTTTCAACCAAAAGCAGTAGGCCAAATCCCGTGGTTTCCCAGCACCAGGAAGGACAGGGTCATCCCCACAGGATAAATTCCCTGTTGTTTCACTGGTGGCTACAATTTCCTTGGGGTAAAAAGCGGGATCAAGCACAGGCACACCCATTACGGACAGTGGGAGCTGGAGCTGCCAGGCTGATGGGAACTCGGAGCCGAGATCAAAATCTGTGCATTGAGCCATGAAGCCTGAATGATCCACTCCATGGAAAACCACCGACCGAGTGCTCCTCCAGGAAAAGGCACGGCACTCTGGAAATACAGAGAGGCTTGGGAAGGAAATTGGGAAAGCCAGACCGTTTCTCCCACTGGAAGATGTGGGTCCTGCTGCAGAATTGGAGTGGGCATTTCCAAAGGGAGGAGTTTCCTCCAGGGAAGTTTTCCCCACAGTACTGAGTGGGCCCTAATTTCGTGCCTTTGGAACATCCAGGAGACTGGAATTGTGTTTGGTTTTATGTCAATCCCGGATGAAAAGGCAGGACTTAACTTAGGCCAGACCTGTGCCAGTCAGGCTTTCCTGCTGCCTCAGTCCCTCCCTGCTGATCTGCAGAATTTTGTTATTTTTGCTCTAATCCAGGAGCATTCTGGACACTGCCCCGCTTCAGAGAGTGCAGGAAGCTGGACACATGGGAATGCCAGTAGGTTCACCTATCACTGGGGTTTTCCCCATATCCTTCCTTTCGTTTCTCCCTGTGTTTTGCCAACAACCTTCTTGCCCAGTATCCCGGAAAAAGGGACAACAATATCCCAATAACCCAACATTTCACGTGGGTGACAAAACAGAAAACAGCTCTGAAAGAGTCCGGGCAAATCAGTCCCTGTTTGTCCCTGGAAAGAACCTTCCCTGTGACCCTTTGCCTATAAGGAAAGGCTGTGACACGACCCTGTTGTGTGTCCCAATAAATTTTGGGAGCATGTCTGGAGCCCACCACTGAGGGATGTGGGGTGGAGGAGAGGGATTCTTCCCGAGTAACTCCACATCTCCAAAGCAGCTTTCCAGTTGTCCAAACTCCTTCCACAGTCAGTGGAGGGCAATGAGCAGCCCAAGGGACCATTCTTCAAACCAGGTGCTGCTTTTAGGGGAAAAAAAAGACCTTTGGAGGCATCAATCCCTTCACACCATTCCAGAGGTGCCCTTTGGTGGCCGATTCGGGTCAGTGACTCCCAACCAGCGTCACAGCACGGACTGGGAGCAGTTCCCACAAAATGTGTTAGGAACTAATTCCTTTGTGTGAATTTGCTGCTAAACAAAGGAAATTGAAAAGCCGAGGAGGTGTCCAACACCCTCGCACACAGGAGGTGCCCGGGGTGGAACAAGGTGCCACTGGAATATCTGACACCTTCCCAGTGAGCCGTGCTTAAAGGGTCAGGCAGCAGCGGCGTCACCGAATCAATAGGGCTGGAGTGGAGACCTTTGCAGGCCCAACAAATGGGTGCTTTGGGTTTGCTTTGGGTTCATTTTTGTGGCTCATCGTGGCTGCTGGGGTTTTTTTTTCCCCCCTCACTTCCAGCAAGGTTTTCGGTTCTCTTGGGAGTTTTCCAGGTTTAACCCTCGGCCAGCCCAACATTTGCTGGGAGACTCGAGGCCTATCGGGACACACAGCGCCAAGAAATATCCGGGAGAGCGGAAAATGGGAGCCGTGTCCTCCTGGGGAAGGAGCTGAGCCTCGCAGACACAACTCCGGGCTCCAGCCCGACGAGGGAGACAGGAAAATCCAGTGGCTGCTGCATGACGGCACCAGCTCGGAACGCGTGCTCCGTGCTGATCAAAAGTGCCGAGCCCAGGCTGCTCCGCCTCTGATCCATGGATCCATCACTGCTTTTCCTCACTCATTTTGTCTTTATCGGAGCGGGGCCGGTCCCGAGCCCTACAGCCCGGTTATCTTGGAGGAGGCTGCCAAGAGCACGTCAGGGATCGTTAACCGGGATAATAAAGGAAGCGGGAGGAATCGAGCGGTTTGAGGAGGAAATCAGAGGGAATTCCTGGCGGGGGTTGGCCAGGCTGGGAGTTGCAGCTTGCAGTGGAAGAGGAGGGGACAGCTCTGAAAGCTCCTCAGATGATGGGTTAGATGGAAATGCTGGGCTGGGCTGGCTTCCCTCACCGTCATTAAAAAATATTCACGCACATCCCTAAAATCTAGAGGAAATAATAGCATTTAAAGCTGTCAGAACCCCACCTGGGCCACACAAAAGCCACACAAAAAGACTTTATTTAGCCCCTGGTTTTGAGTTTGTTGGTGCTCAGAAAGAAATGGTGTGGGTTCAGTTTGCAGGAGAAGGAACAGCAGCACAGCCACATTTTATTGTGATGAATTAGATAACGAGCAACGTTATTCTTGAGCCAAACCCTCCCTTTTATTCACTTTGAAATGAGTATCGTTTTGTATTTGAGAAAACTTGAGAATCATCTTTGAGGAAAACAGACAGTGGTTTCTAATTAAACACTTTGCTTTAAAATAATAAAACAAAGTGTTGGAGTTTCCTCGCTTTGTTGAGCTTTGCCAAACTATTTGTGTTTTTAAAATGTATTACTGTTTGGATTTCTACTTATTTGCCTTCAAAATAGAACTCTGGCCAAAAAATTAAAAGTCCTTTAGCTCTAATCAAGATCAAATTAATCAAATTTTTTTGCTACTGGTTTGTAGCTACCACGTGAGCAAAGGGGATCTTCTCCAGTCACAGAAATTGGGTTTGATGTGAATTCAAGGGCTTGTAATGAGGTATTTTTATTGCTCTTGTAACAACTGTCACAGAAATGGGACAAAACCAGAATAAACCCAAATCTGGGCAAGAAGACCTATTAAAACCAAGCTGTCCTTCAGTAGGCAGAGTTATTCAAAATTTTTAGCTCTTCAGTGTTGTTGAAGTGTGTTTTGGCACCTACACCCCCGCCTAGATCTGGGTGAAAATCCTCTGGGTTGTCTTTCAGTGTCTCTGTTTCAGCACCAGTGTTTGCATTTCCTCCCAATCCCAATCCTCTGTTGCATCAGGAGAACTCCAGAAGTCTCTGCTTTTCCTCCTATTTTAATTTTTCGTTTAGTTGAAGTTGATCCATGAGGATCAGGGCCGGTGGAGCTTGGATTCCTGTGGCTCCACATCTCAGGGCTGGATTAGCAGGTGCCAAATCAAGCGTGAGCTCCAATTGAAACGTTTCCTGAGCTTGGGGCCTTTGGAAGAGCTCTCCCCCATCTGCCTTTCCCAGCATCCACTATTTTTCCTGCTTCTTTTGCTGGATGCTGGAGATGGTGCAGGCAGGGAAAAGGGAAGAGGAAGGGAAGCAGGGAAGAGGCAGGGAATGAGGCAGGCTCTCCGGAGCGCTGTCAGCAGCCGGCAGCATTCCCATGGGGCTCGTGGCACCTCGTGTGCTCTGACAGGGCCCAGGCTGTTGTCCAAGAGCCCGTTGGACACGGTGTTCCCTGCTGGGCGAGGAGGGGGCGGGAGCTCACAGGCTCCAGGCACGGCCCAAGGTCCGGGATTCAGCGGTGCCAGGTCCCTGCGGAGCGACAAGGGCGAGGATCCATATTCCCATTGCTCCTGGGGGGCTGGAAGGCAGCTGGAGGGCAGGGGGAGGTGGACTGGAAAATCCAGAGGGTGTGAGGGGCAAGGTGTCCCTTTGGCTGGCATCAGGGAAGGGGGAGCTGGCATTTCAGCACTGTGGCAATTTGGGGATTCTCCCTTGGCTGCTGTGCTCGGGCTGGGTTTGTTCCAGGACGGAGAAGTTGGCTTCCAGCAGTTTTAGCTCCCATTCCTGTCTTACAATTGTTTTTCCTGCTCAGGGGAGGCAGGAGAGGGAAAGGCTGGACTGTTTGTTTGGTTACACAGGCGGGTTTTGCTGTGCTGTCCGGAATTACTGAGCTTCAGCTCCTCCAGCTTTATGGGATAACTGAGAGGGGAAAAAATTATTAATACTTGACACCTTAAACCAGTCTGAAAATCCCAGACCAAATTTCCCTGTGTGGTCTTTCTTGCAGACCTGGATGAGGGTGCAGGTTTTAATTAGGTGATTCCAGCACTCAGCCAGAGCAGTTGGAACAGTGATCCCAAAGCAAGGGAAATGTGACTCCCGAGTGCTTCGTCCTGACCCCATCCATGAAGGGGACAGTTAGACCAGGCTGGGAATCATCCTGAGGGGACCAACAAACTCAACCTGAGGGACGTCCCATCCCTGGAATTGTCCAAGGCCAGGTTGGACAGGGCTTGGAGCAACCTAAGATAGTGGAAGGTGTCCCTGCCCATGGCAGGGGGATTGGAATAAGATGATCTTTAAACTCCCTTCCAACCCAAACCATTCCGTGATTCCATGATGCAGAATCAGGCAGTTGCAGTCCCATCAGGAAACTGCTTCAGGTGTTGCAGTTGGGTTGCCAAGCCCATAAACCCATTAAAATCCTTCCTAGGATTGAGGACGAGCTTGAGTTTGCACGTGTCAGCTTCAGGCCGAGATAAATAATAATAACGAGGACAATGAGTGATTTAGAGGATTTTACCAGCACAATTAATGCTGATTTATATCTCAGGGTAGCAGAGAGGGACAGGCTGTGACAGGACGAGTGGGTGAAGTCTCTGAATGAGAGAGGGAAGGGGATGACAGTGGGGAGTGAAAAATGAAATGTGCTTTGCTAAAAAAAGCCCGTGGAGCTGGCCCGAGCCCTGTGTGGAGCAGAGCAGGTGACATAAATAATGCCAGAGTATCTGCCATTCCCAGAGCTGGGATGGCTGGCTGGAATTAGAGGGAGTTATTGGTGCCTTCACTGGTGTAAGACAGAATTTGAGTTCTCCATCTTATGGAGCCAATTAAATGGCAATGAGGGACAAAATGAGTTCAGTGTGGGTAAAATAGTGACTGAGTTATGTGACTTCGAGGGTGGCCTGCACAGGATCTGCATGAAATCACCCAACCTCTGGCTGCACAGCTCATCCCTCAGACCCTGAGCTGGTGGGAGGACCCTTCCCATCCACAGGGAGCTGCTGGAATCACCAGGAGTCCCCTCTGGTGTCCCTCACAGCCCCATCACTGCTGCCCTCACCGTGTCCCCAGCCCGAGCTCCTGATCCCAACATCCTCCCTTCCAGCCAGGCAGGGCACACAGAGAGCACGGAGAGGGTGTTGGGATTCTCCAGGCTGATCCTGCCCTGATGTAGCTGTGGAATCTCGGCCATGGGCTGCACCATTAACTGCAATTAATTAACTTTGCATTCAGGGCATCATTGATCAGCACCAGCACTGACACCGATGTGTGCCAGAGCTGTCCCCCTGCTCCCCAGGCTGGCAAGGAAAAGGGAATCATTCCTTTGCCATGGTGCCAGTGACAGCTCCTTGGGAGCTTCAGCACATCTGAAAGCAACAAATTTTATTCTATTTTTTTTGGTATTTAATGTGAACTTCATCTGGCAACAACCCCACTATGGACAGACGACCCAGCTCCAGGGATGACCTTCCTCTGGATGCTTCCCGCAGCACGGGAGTGACAGAGGGGGTTCTTTGACTCTCAGGGACTCGGTTTGAAAAATTAATTTAGCTAAAAGCACCGAGCTCAGTGACACAGGCAGGACAAAGCTGCCAGGGAGGTGGCAGGCTGGAAGGAACAAGAAAAACAACGAGCCAGCTTTGGGACTGATGAAATATTGATTGGAATCTTCCAGCAAGGCAGAACATGTCCCTGCTCCCACCGGGCCACGGGGGTTTGAGGGCTTGATCCTCCCTCTGCCCTTTTCTGCTGGCACAAGGCAGGAAAAGGGACAAGAAGGAATGGTTATTTCAAAGTCCTTGCCCAGAAAAAGAGGGATTTTCCCTCCCTGCAAGGCTCCCATCTGCTGGTTCAGGATGAATTCCCTCCATTGTCCCTCCAAGCCCAGGGACTCCCCCTCCTGATCTCCCTTCTCCCCCAGATTCCCACATTTCTGCCCCTTCTGCAGCCCAGGCAGGGGGCTGAGGGCACGCTGGGCTCTGCATCCCCGCTCCCAGCCACTCCAGCATCCCTGGATCCCGTCACAGGCGTGCTGGGGAGGCGGCCAGCGGGCCCCGAGCCACACGAGCCGTGCTGGGCTCCTTCCCCCACGCACGGGTCCAAAAGGACACCGTGACTCACTCCTTTTCCACAGGCAGCGCCGCCAGCTCTCGAAATACTCCGTGTTTTTCTTAGAGTCTTGGCTCCCGCAGCCCTGTAATTACTTGAACTTTCATTTTCTTTAAATAAAGCCAATTTCTGACACTCGCGCTCGCGAAGAATCGCCGGAAAATGTGACCTCCTACGAGCTCAGGAGCCACAGGGCAAAAATACCCCACCTTTATTCCTTCTTATTCTTTCTTTTTTTTTTTATTTTTCTTTCCTGTCACGGTTTTTACAAACTTCTCTTGCAGATTTGGAATTTCTTTCTCTGCCTCGAGTCTTGCAACGTTTCAAATGCCCTGGAGTTTGTGCCTTGACATCTCAGGTCCATCACCTCCGAGCATTTGGGTTTGAGCGTAAAAGTCACGAATAAACCTCGTGTTTTGTGGCTCCAGGATGTCCCGGGCTCTGTGCAGCTCTGGGCAGCACAAGTTTGGGCTCTGGATTTCGCGATCCCAGAGTTTGGTGCATTTAAGGTGCTGATTCAAGCTTAGAGGAGAAAGAAGTGGATTCCTTGGATAATCCAGTTTGCTCCAGCAGCAGACAGGGGATGGATGGACGACATGGGAGAAGAGCTGCCATTTTCCCCTTTTTTTGGAGGAGGTTTGGACAGGTTTGCTGTTTATCCTCCAGCTTTGATGTTCAGCACCAGCTGAGATGGAAAAGCTCATTTGATGCTGGGATAACCCATGGAAAAATGGTATTACCTGGTGATGGGAGAAGGAACAAGTCGTGTTGTCCTTGTTCTGCTCAGGAGCTCTGCAAATTTGTCTGCTGTCCCTCAGCAGCACAGAAAGGCAGCCAGGGGGCCAGGGAATTGCCTTTGGGGTTTATTTTCACAACAAACCCCGGCGATCTCCGGCGGGCGAGAAGCTCCCTATTAAAAGCAATCCAGAGACATTCCAAAACACACATATTTTCCAGAGGATTGGGGAGGGTGCATTTTTAGCAACATCAATCAGCGTGCTGGCCCAAGTCACACGTTCAAATCGAGGCCTAGAAAAATTGGAAAAGCTGAAATAATCCTTGGAAGCCACCCAGGGCCTGGTCATTCAGTCTGCAGGACCTCTCCCGAGTAACTCCGTAACACAAACCTACTGCAAGCACCGGGAGCCAGCCCCATTGGGTTTCCAGGCCGAGGTTCCTACTCCAAGATGAATGACTCGGATTTTTGGGAGGGAAAGGAGAAGGGCTGGTTTGTCTCCTGGCTGGGAGAGTTTGGCTTTGAAGGGCTCAGCCTGCAGGAACAGGCAGCGCCGTGGACTTTCTCACCTTGGGGTTTCTCTTGGCCTGGATCTCCCTTTTGTTCCCTATTATTTAAACTTCTGTTACATGGTCAGGAAGTTGCCTTCATTCCACACCAGGACATGCTCTGCTCCCTCCACCGAGTGCTGTGGAGAAGCCAAAGCCTTGGAGATCCTGGAGACCTGCAGGTTTCTCTCCTCTGTCTCCCACCTTTCCCTTCTCACCGCAGACATCCGAAGTTTGTCATTCCTGAGGCTGTGGAACAGAGGGAGAGGAGCAACTTCACTGCAAGGCCACCAAAGTGACCTCCCCTCAGCTCAGGTGTCTTTCCTGCAGCTCTGTGTCCCCAGTGTCCCCAAAGCTGCTAGAGCAGGTGTCAGAAGGGAAAGGGACTCTCACACTCCCTGCTCTTAATTCAAGCTGGCTTAATTCAGATCTTCACGGGAAAAACCTCAATTTTCCCTATTCCCCAGCAACAACCCCAAGCACAATCCCCTTTGCTAAAAGGGCATGAAGAAATAGGTGGGGGAGGTTGTGTTTCCCAACCATCTCACAAGCCAAAATCTTTGGGAAGGATGGGAGAGGATGGGTGGGAGCAGAGCTCAGGGAGTGGGAGCATCCCTGCGGACACCCCTGGGCAGCCTCTGGCGCAGCAGAGCATCTCGGACTCAGGGAATCAGTAAGGCTGGAAAAGACTATCAAGATCATCGAGTCCATTTTGCAGGAAAACATCTCCAAACTGGCCTCTGGCAGCTGCTCCGTGGGGTCTCTTGCTAAGCCCACTCCTCATCTCTTGGCACATTTTCCACCCACCATCCAGCAGCACTTTTATGCATCTTCCTTCCCTATGTCGGGAATTTAAAAAAGTAGCTTTAATCCATATGTGCACCCTCTGACCTGCTGGAGCAGCCAAGCACCTTCCACTCGGTTCGAACGCGGTTTGAAGCGTTTTTGGTTTTGTTTTTTTTTTTCCAGAAGTATCTGTTTATTACAGCTCCATAAAGTTTTATTTTGCGAAAAAACCCGCGATTGATTTCCTCTGCTCCGAACAACAAGCAGGCGCCCTCCCCGGCCAGCAGCCCCTCCTCCCTTCATAAAAACGTGTTAACAATTCGCTTCGAATTCACAGACAGGCCGAGCACAGTTCATTCCTGAACTCAGGCGAATTAATACAAAGCAGCACACGGCCCGGGCCTGGCAGAAAGTCAAAGCGCGCTCCGAAGGCCTCCCTCTGCTGTACGATACCTCAACGTGCTCCTGGAAACTCTGGGAATCAGCAGTCCCTCCCCTTCCCTGCCTGCTTCCCTCTGCTCTCCTGGTGGAAATGAAATGATGTTTGAGGTTCTGAACCATTCTCTGAAACAAGACTCAGAGCATCCATTAAATCTGAGGCTGTACAAGGCCCTGCACCTTCAAATTCTCCTCGTGCTCCCAAAGGTGTGTTTGGGAGTTGTTTTCCACGTGCCAAGGCTCATCCTGATTTTTTTCCCTCCTGCTGCGTAGGGTGCTCAGAGCTGAGAGTTGTGAGCTTGGGACACAGAGGTGGTTTGGTGACCAGGAGAGCGAGACAGCTTTGTGAGACCGTGGATCGGGAAGGAGAGCTCCAAGGGAAAACCTTCATGTGGGAAAAGTGCAGGTGAAGCACCCTACGCAATTCCCAGGAATGTGTGGGACGGTGGGAAACAACATTTCCCGGTGGTGTTAACGGCAGAAATGGCACCTCTGTCCCATCTGACCCCACTCAGCAAAGCCACCCCCCCAGACCCCTCTGCTGCCTCCCACCAGTCCGACTCGGGATGAGCCCAGGTCCGTGCTGCCCTTGGAATGTGTTTCCCCAGACGGATTTTCCCCCAGGAGGCTCCCCCGTGTCCCAGCAGACACCACAGCAGGAGCAGGTGCAAGGTGTCATCTTGAGGCATTAACTGGCCTTAATTAACCTTAATTAACCCGACGAGCCTCCTCTGGGGCTTCCACCCATCCCTCCTCTTCCCAGGGCCCTGGAGCTCTATTTAAGGGCAGCTCTGAGCCTTTGCTCTTTCCCTGGACTGGGTTGTAAGGGTGGGATATCCCTGGTCTCCTGGATGTGCTGTAGGAATTTGTCTCCTGGGATGCTCCTGAGCCTTCTACTGTGGGTGGTTTGTGTCCAACTTCCCTCCTGCAGGAACTTCAGCCCTGTGAGTACCTTGTCCCCTGCCCTCGAGGGACAGAATTGCTCCTTTTCCATGTCCTTCCCATGTCACCAAACCTGTGTGTGGAGTTTTTCCAGCTGCTTTTCCTCTGAGGTGTTCAGTATGGGCAGCACAACTTCCTGGCTTTCCACTCACAAGGACTGGGAATATGTAGCTTTAACATCACAACAGGGATGTTTTTTGGGGGAAAATGATGCAGTTAAATATCTCGACCAGTGTTTAGTGCTGGATTCTCTGTTCTGCTGGGCTATGGTTTGGAGGGAACGATAGCAATAATTTGATTTACTGAGTGCGTGTGTTTGTTTAGTTACTTACTCAGCTCCTTTCCCTCTATTCCCTCTTTTCTAACAAGAGATGATCCAAGAAAGTCCATGCTGAAAGGCTCCTTTGAGCAGGAAGCCTGAGGTTTCTCCCCCTCCCTGCCTTGTCAGCACAGCCCCTGCTCTTGACCCTGAGCAGAGCCCTGAAACTGTCTCATGTGTCAGCAAAGGCAGCCAGAGCTGAGCCCCATCGATTGTCCTTGCTGAAAGCACCTGGAAGTGGTGGGAAGGGAAGTGTGAGAGGCCAGGTGGGACTTCAGGGAGCATCCCTTGCTCCCTGCCCCGTGTCGCTGGGAGCCGGCGGCGCTCGGGTGTTGGTTGATGGTATCAATAAATTGTCAGCCTGAATTTCTCTGCCCGGCCCAGGGTCACTGCCTGTGGGGCTGGGGGCACCTTCCCCAGGTGATGTGGGGAAGCAGGGCCACCTGAGCCGTGACGTGGCTGTGCTGCCTGCAGGGATACCGGAGCGATGCTCGTGCTTCCCTGAATTCCAGCCTCTCCCGCGGGGATTTGTGAGGTTTGTGATTGGCAGCGTCAAACACCCCCCAGCCTCACTCCTCTTTTCCCCTCTGCTGACCCCTTATCTAAAGTGCTTTCTCCTGCCCTCAGCAGCTGAGTTTCATCACACCAGGGAGGTCCAGCAGCCTGCAACCCCCTGGTAAATCCCACTGCTCCCAGACTGCATCCAGGTGGCCACAAAATGTCCCTTTTCTGCTCCGAGCTTTCTTCCCCAAACCTCAGTGTCGAGATGCTACTTTGGGATGCAATTCCCCCAGGGCTCCCAAGATGGGAGGGAACGATCCTGGGTCCTGCTTGTGGTGAAACACAGCTGGAGTTTGGCCCTAACCTGGAATGAGCTGCGAAGCCAAGGGAAATCCTTGGCACCGGCTTCAAAACCTCCCGTGCTCCTGGGCAAGGCAGGGCCTGAGCACGGCTTGGCTCCGTGTGCTGGAGAGAAGACCTGCCCTGGAAAGGCCCTGTGGGAATATTTATGTCATTTCTAGCAAGATAAATTTAGTGCACGTGGGAGAGATGGGGGGATGAGGAGGTGGACGTTTCATCAGCTTTGGCTGGGTAAAAAATAAAGGTTCGGCCTTGCTGCTCTCCAGCTTTTTGTGAGCTGGTGATTCCCTCTGGAATGTGAGAGCTGCACAGGGATTTGAAGCTTCTGATTACAGGTTTGCTTTCCCTGGTTCTCTCTCGTGGATCCTCCGTGGTTCTGGGAGTGTTTGAGCATCGTGGACCGAGAATTTGGCTGGGCAGGGTGGCACGGGAAGGGCCAGAGCTCTGCCTGTGCCACGATGCTCTGTGGCTGCTGAGGGGCACTTGGGATCTAAAAAAGCATCTAAAAACGCTGAGGTTTGGGACATTGTGTTGAGAACTGCTCCTATTCCAGAACCTGCTTGCAATGCCAGTACCCAGGAAGTGGGGATTGTATTTGCTGAGGTCACACAGGAGCATGTTTGAGACCTTTCTGTTCCAGCGAAGAGGCCGGGAAATATCACAATGCCACAGCTGGGGTGAGTCCCACACCGCACTCCAAGGAAATCAATGATGTTCCATGTGTCCCAGCACCCTGCAGCTCTCCAGGACAGGCATCCCAGCGCCCTTTCCAGCCACTGGAGCGCTGTGGTGGGGATCTCTCCCTGCTGGCAGCGGGACACGGCCACACAGTCAGCGTGGAGGAGACACTTCCCCGCAGATGGTTAAGCTTAAGCAAAATGCATCTATATTACAGTGTCCCGAATGAAACCCCCAATTGCTTTGGGAACCTATTTCAGAGAGGAAAAAGCAGATCAGGTTTCACCAGACAATGCCTGAGCTGAACAACTGGAGCTGGTTTTATAGAAGGCACAGTTGATTTTTCTCCCTATATTTGTTCTTTTTTTTTTTTTTTGCAGGAGAGAGAAAGAGAAAAATTCTGGTGGATGAATCCTCGACGGAGAAAGGGAGCGTGAGTGGAGGCAGGGTGAGAGAAGATGGTCACTTATGACTGGCACTGAGGATTCCTGCTGCTGAGTGCCACAGTTGAACCCTGGAGAAATTCTGGGAATACGGAGATGACCAGCGATCTCCAGGGTAAGCTCTTCACATCTGCTGGATTCCAGCTGAACATGAGGTACGCAAGTTGCTTTTGGTTTGTTTTTTTTTTCTGAGGGGTCTGATGTCAGCTCAGGACTGGGAGGAGAAAACCTGGAATAAGGATAATGCTAGAGCTGAAAATTCAGGGAACAGTCACTCCAGAATGAGCACAAAAAGAAACAGGTGTGAGGATGGCAGGGGCTTGGCTGGTAGGAAGAATGAATCTTTAACTCGAGAGAAAAAAATGAAGGGTTGTTTTTTGCCTCCAAGTCCATCCTAAACTGGGAAAAAGCCAATATCCCAGGTTGGATGGGGATTGGAGCAACCTGGTCTAGTGGAAAGTGTCCCTGCCCATGACAGGGAGTGGGAACGAGATGATCTGTAAGGTCCCTTCCAACCAAAACCATTCCGTGAAATTCTGCATCTCCAATTCCAAAAGGAAAAAGCCTCTTGGAGAAGTCAACAAATTCCATTTGGGTAGAAAAGCTGATTTGTTTTGAGCCGACTGTAGAAAATGAATGTCAAGGAAAAGCCATTTCCAAGCAAGAAAGTCCATCCTTTGCGTTGGGGAAAATGTCAAAAGGGCACGCTGACATTTACATTTTTTTTTTTTTCCCCTCCCTCCACTTTGTTCCCGAACAAAAATTTGCCAAAGCCAACAGGGTGTCGCTCCGTGATGGAAATCTGTTTTGACAACAATTTTCCGACCAGCTCCACTCGCTACACACAAACATTTCCGCTCTCGATTCCAATCCGGATTTGGCAGGAGCAGGGCAAGGAGGAAGAGGGGCTGTTCCTTTCAGGGCCCGTCAGTGACGGATCACCCTGTCACAGGACCCGATCCTGCTCAAAGCATCCTCGTTCCAGGGAGATCTCAGCCCAAGGTTCTCTCTGTTTGACTGCCTGGCTGACCTGGGCAGGGATTTAAAGCTTCCCCTGATATGGAACGCTCGCACGGGAGGGGAATTTGGGCTGGAGAGCTGCTGAGCCGGGGCCTGGTTACCCTTCCCAGGGGTTGTTCTGCTGAGTTATGGATCTTCCTTACTCATTTTTGTGGGGTTTTTTGTTTGTGACGCAATTCCTGGATGGCTAATCCACAAGGGTGTGCAGTGACAGGAAGAGGGGAAATGGATTCAAATGACAGAGAGTGGGTTTAGATGAGATACTGGGGAGGAATTCCTCCCTGTGAGGGTGGGGAGGCCCTGGCACAGGTTGTCCAGAGAAACTGTGGCTGCCCCATCCCTAGAAGTGTCCAAAACCAGGTTGGAAGTGGCTTGGAGAAACCTGGGGTAGTGGAAAGTGTCCCATGGCAGGGGTTGGAATGAGATGAGCTTTCAATTCCCTTCCAGTCCCAATCATTCCATGATTTTATGATACTGAATGAAGATGGGAGTCTGGTTATCTGCTTATTTGGGGATATTTACAGACCAAAAAAATGTATATTCTCACTGCAAGTCATCTGCAGAACATCGAAATCCCAGTGCATGGGATGGAAGAGATTTGGAAGTCTCTCTCATTACCTTGTTGGGATCATATCGAAGGGAATGGGGATGAGGGCCCAAGCCATGCTCTGTCCTGGGAGGAGAACAGCCCAATCTGTACTCCAGCTCTGAACACAAGGGGCTTCCAAAAAAAAAAAAAAATCTGAGCACAAGTGCTTGGATGTTACTGGCAGGGAAAGGAAAAAAAAAAAAAGCCACAGCGGCAATAAAATTAATTTCCTTCTCTAATATATACAAGACTTTCTCCGAGAGAATTATGAGCCGAGCTGATCAAAGTCCGTAAGTGGTACTTATGCTATCAGTTTCACCCCCTTAATGCCCTCCTGTCAAAACAAAACCCCCTCGAAAGGCTTTGAGGAAAATCACATGAGCATAATGGCCCTCAGAAAAATGGCCCTAAGCACTCAGTAACATATACAGAGAGGACTATTAGACGGGCCGGGGTAATTGGGCTGCTATTCCAATGTAAACACTCCCGGAGGAGCGGGTTACTGCTTCCCCACGGAGCAGGGCCCAGCCGGGAGACGGACACGGGGCACCGGGAACCCTGCCCGGACACGGGAGGGGGCTTCAGGAAGAGTCAGGGAAAAGGAGAAGGGAAAATTAAAGAAGCGTTTTTGGACATAGAGAGAGAGGGGGGATGAAATTCAGGCAGGGTCCTGCCAGGCTGCTCTCAGGTTGGAGCGAGGTATGGAACCAGCTGATCCTTTATCTGCTGCCCGTGTGTGTTCGAGGGTGTTCCCGGGGGGTCAGGGCTGCTCTGACAGCTCTGGGAATCCGAGCCCTCGGAGCATTCCCGGCACCAGGCAGAGCTGTGTCCGGGGCGAGGGGCCCGGGCTGTGCCCAACCCCTGTGGGTACAGCACAGGGGACATCCCAAATACCCCCTTTGCAGCACTGGGAGGGGGCACAGACAGCTCCAAGGGATGCTTTTCCTCTCTGGGGATTTGTTGGAGCACCTGCAGGGAAACACCTCAGCTGTGCCCTTTTCCATCACTTTTTAGGGATGTATCAACACCCTTCAGGCCTCCTCTGCTGCAATGATTGGGAGAGGATGGACACAGCGGGAGGGCTTAAATGGGTCTGTGTTTGGAGAGATCCCGATGTTAAGGCAGGAAAACTGAGCATCACTCGTAGCTGGGATGCTCCTGGGTGGAAAAGCTGCTGCTGAGGGTTAATCCCAATCCTGTTTCCTGCTGTGCAAACCAAAGCCAGGCACAGTGTCCAGTGCAGACTCCAGGGCCTGTTCCTTCCCTCTTTGCTTTCCCTTCTTCCTCTTTTGCATCACAGCCCTCTCTGTCTGAGGCCCAAAGGTCCTTGGAGTCTCCTTCCTCTTTCCCCCACCACTCACCCTCTCTGCCACATGGCTTTTCTCCCTGGGAACACCAGCTCAGCCTACCAAAAATCAGGATCAGGGATTTTTGTGACAAAATCCTGAAATACTTCAAAGGCTTAAAAAACCAAAATGATACCAATAAACCTATACAGTTTCTATCACCTTTTTATTTCCAGATGAGTTGAAAACAAGTCTTGCCTGACCATCCTTTTGTGCTGGGGCAGAGTCTGCTGGAGTCAATGAAAAGATATTCCTAGACCAGGCCCATCCAGATTCCTGACATCCCATCGAGGTATTTCCCTATCTGTCCCTCTTTCCCGGCTTTACTGTCTTACTCTCCCTTTGGAGGAAATTCCTTTCCTGGTGATAACCGTGTCTGTAGCTCATATTTCCTCTTTCTTGTTGACAGTTTTAAACCAATAGATTTATGAACTTTGAAGCAATAGAAATATTTCAGGCATACCTACCCTTGCCCTTATCTAGAGCGGGCAGGGATTATTCTTTTTCTGGATGCTGCACTTGTAACAGGAGACATTTCCCTTAGAGCCCATCCTCTGGAAAAGCCAGGCCTGGTTTGCTGAGTGAGGGCTGTGGTAACCTCTGATTGTTGCTGTGTTGTTACCAGCTCATCCCAGGGATCTCACGGCTGCTCTGGCATTTTTTATCCCAGCTGGGACCAAGGAAGGGAATCCTCTTTTGGAGGTGATGCCCAGCACCCCGATGGGTGTGTGAGGCTGGGAGGGGATGGATGGGTGGTCAGTGAAGGGATTTCCAATTATTTTCCATCAAGGCTGGATAAGACACCAGGGTGACTTCTCAGGTCTGTGCTCTGCTTCTTTCTTGTAATCCCTGCTCCATCTGCAGATCCCACGCTGCTTCCCAAACTTCAGCTCCTCTGCAGAGCTTCACCCTTCAAAATGGGAACACCGTGGCTCAGAGTGCTGCACCAGGGCCAGACACAGCCACAGCAGTGACAGGGACATGAGCTGCTCTCGTGCCTGCATTAAATCAGGCAGGGAAAGGTTTGCACCCCACACCCATCCCAGGGGTCTGTCCTGGGGGGACACGGCTGGGGCTGGGCTGAGCACCCCGGAGCAGCGCTCTGCTTTCCAGCCCTGCTGAAAATTCCTCCTCCAAGGACTTCACAGACAGGATTTCTTCACTTTTTAACTCTGCAGGATCCCTAATTAATAAAAAAGGGTGGAGGGAGTAGAACTTTCCTATAGGAAGTGTTTCTTTCTGTCACAGAAATCTGGACAGGGCAGGGCACTCCAGCCCGTGTGCTGATTTACTGCAGCAAACTCCACAAGTGGCAGAAGCTGGAGGTAATTCCAGAGGCGGCAGCAGCAGCTTCCCACATGAATGTGAGTGCTGAGGTCTGGGAGCGTGGGAAGTGATTGGCACCAAGGACTGGCACCTCCCAGGACTCCCCAGGGACAGAGAAATGCTGCAGGGAGGACAATTTGGTGTTATTTGAGATGTTGCATAGCTGTGACCTCCAGTGAGGATCATTCGGAGAAATCCCATGGCAAAAGCATCCCTGGGCAGGGCTGGACTTAGAGGAGGCTGAGCCTCGGTTCCAACAGCTCCACACCCCAAAATGGGAGAGGGGAGAGGGAGATTCACCCCAAGCCAGCACTTTGCCCAGGAAAAGGAGGATCAAAGGAGGGATCCTGAAGGAGCTGGGACGGCTCTGAGAGCCAGGAAGGGGCTGCAGGTTGTCTGCTGAGGTTCTGCTGTGGGATAAGAGGTGGTTGATCCACGCCATCCCCAGCCTGCTTGTGTTCCTAAGGTGGCTCAGCACTGGGAATAGGGAAGATTTAATGGGTCTGTGCCCAAATGAATCATGGAATGGTTTGGTTGGGAAGGGACCTTAAAGCCCATCTCATTCCAAACCCATGCCATGGGCAGGAACACCTTCCACTACCCCAGGGTGCTCCAAGCCCCGTCCAGCCTGGCCTTGGACGCTTCCAGGGATGTGTGTGGGCACAGATCTGCACAAACAGCATTTACCACCACGGTGAGCAGCAGATTGCGTGGCTTTTTTTTTCTTTATTCCATCATTTCTCCCCTTCCCTAAGTCCGGAGGCTCCGAGGCGCAGCACTGGAGCGCGCAGCAGGGCAGGGAGATCCCACGCTGGTGTTTCCCCAGCTGCATCAGCTGTGGGCTTAGCAAAATAAATCATTTTCCAAGGCTATAAATCCCGGGCCTTTCAGCAGCTCCTACAGTAACTCACACGTGCAGAACAACAGCACGGGCTGTTTATCCAAACCCGCCGAAGCAGCGGAGCCCACTTAACGATTTTCCAGCCGGTCACACCCCCCCTGCGGGCTGGGAGCTGCTGCCCGGGGCATGGGAGAGCAAAGCAGAGGCTTCAGGGTAGGAGAAACTGCATTTCCCCTTCCAAACCCCAAGCTGGGATGTTTGTGAAGGGTGTTTTCTTCCTGCTCTATCCACGCTGGGATTTATCCAGAGGGGCTTCCGGAGATGCAGGGATTGGTACTGTAAGGGTTAAGCCGATGTGCTGGGATGCTCCTCTCTCCTCTTGATCCCCAGGTCTTGTCTCTGTCAAACATCTCCCCCTCTCTTTTACGTTCAGATCCTCTTTTACAAGGCTGGGCTCGGGAATTCCAGCCCGGCCAGGAGCCATCTCCCCATCCATTAAGGGTTGTGACAGCAGGTAACGGGATCGCTTCAAAAGGACCCCCTTGCGCCATCTCCCCCTCCCCACGCTGAGCTCCCCGGCAGCAGAGGAAGCAGCAGCTGCCCCTTTTCTTTGCAAGGCCCATCTGCACCCACTGGGCCCATTTCGGGGGGCACAGGCACGGCTCAGCCCCGTGGCCACCGATGCTCTGTTTGCCCAGAGACATTCCCAGCAGAGTTTTAACCGTGTCCCCCCCCAGAGGAGCTGGAGGAGCTCTGTTTTATCAGCCTGCTGCTGACCTCTCACCCTGCACCAGGCCAGCGAAGGCTGGATCGTGTCTTGGCTCATCCCAGGCTGCGGGGCTGCATCCATCCTCCCTGGGATGCAGGAGCTCCCTTTCTCAGCCTGCCTTCCCTTTTTTTTTTCCCACCCTCTTTCCCCTGTTGTTTTTTTTTTTTCCTCCCCTCTGCTGACTCAGTCTCACGTTTCTCACATCTTTATTTCCACCTCTCTGTCCGTCCCCTCTGGCAGGGCACAGGTTTGCTTGTGTGTGGTCTCCTACCTGGGAGAAGAGGGTGGAATTTCGGCCCTCCTCCCTGGGCACCCATCAGGGATAACAGGAACAGCAGGAGGAAGGTCTCCTGCGAGGGGACATCAAACAGGACGTGGGATGTTGGCTCGGGTGGTGCTGGCAGGGCAGCCCAGGAGGTGCCAGTGGGTTGCCCGGGCAGGGAAAAAGGGGATTTCTCCATTTCTTTCCAAAAATCTCTTCTTTTTTGCAAGAAAAAAGCAGCGACATAAATACCTGGTACGTTTTTAGTTTAGTTAGAAAGGAAGAAATCTGAAAATGTGCACGTGTTCACACACAGAAGCTCCCAGGCTCTAACTGCAATTTCTTTTTATTATTTTCTTTTCTCCCAGAAATATTAATGTAAAACACTTTTCTTCCTACTAATCTTTCTGCCAAACCCATTTATTTCCAGAACTGGCCTCAGCAGCTGCAACCCCCCCCCCACAAACCCCTCACCTGAGTGAAACTGCAGCTGATTTGCACAATTGCCTCCCGATTTCCAGTGAAATCTCCTCCCAGGAGGAGCTGCAGCCATCCCGTGCCTGCCCAGAAATGCTCAGCGAGCCTGGCTGGGATGAGAGCTGCACCTGCTGGGGAGCTCCTGGCTCCTGGGGCTTCTGCTCCGTGATCCCTGGAGTCCTCGGATCCTGAAAGACTCCCGCTGCAGGAATAGCTCCTGTGGAATTGCTCTGGCAGGATGGCTCTTAAAATGTGAATAATCACGGCTTTTTAAAGGGAGGAATAGATTTGGGGCCATGCAAGCCCTTGGGGAACTCTTCCAGTCTCCCCCTAGGCCTTCTGATATATTTTTTCCTGTGCTTTTAAGGGGAATTCTCCAAAGGAGACCACTCTCCTTTCCATTTGTGGGATCGGCGTTTAAATACAGCTTGACTGATAATTCAATTAATTGATTCAATTTGTGGCTGCCTTGAAAATGGCTCTCTCAGGGCTCTCCCCAAAGCTGTGATTTCTTCTCTGCGCTGCTCCAGGGCTGAGGGCTCCGCACCGAGCACCCCGAAATGCAGGACCTTTCCTCCAAACCAGTGCCCAGGGATGTGTGGGGTGACAGGAGGGAAGGTGAGCAGCATTCCCTGCTCCAAATCCCTGCCCCAGCACCTGCTGGATCCTTTTCACCCTGCTCATCTCCAAACACAACCCATGGAAGGTCAGTGGCAGCATCCTCCCCTGACCCCTATTTTCAGGTAGGGAAACTGAGGCACTCAAAAACTAAATAAGCCTCTTTTAATCACACCCAGGGCAATGCAGCATCGCAGGCCAAGGCAGAATTTAGCCTTTAAAATAACTCTGATTTCCATCCTCCAGCTTTTAGGATGCTGGAGAAGACACAGGTCCCTCCACAGAGTGAAATGACGGATTGACGATGAGTTCCTCGTGCTGCCAACCTCCCCACCGGCTAAACCGCCAGAAATCCAAATTTTTCCAATTATCCCCTCCAAAAATTGAATGTTAAGGAGACAAAAAGTTGTAATTGGGGCTTGGCTCTTAGTGCTGAGCCTACATTTTGCTGGCTGCCTCCACAGCCATCCTGGAGAATCCCCGTCCGTCTCCGTGTGCCCGGGAGTGACAGAGATGGATGATGTTGCTCCCAGGCTGGGGCTGTCCTCCCAGGAGAGAGCTGGAGGCCTCGGGAGGCCCTGATGAAGATGTAAGAGCCGTGTTTGACACGCCAGCTCTTTTGTTGGGGCGCCCGTGGCTCGTGCCACCCGCCCGCCCTCCCGGTCCTGCCAAAAGGGGTCACCCTGACCCGTGGCCCCTTTCCTTCCCGCAGGAAAAGGTTGGGGCAATGGGGAATCTGCTCGGAGAAGAGCTTCAAGAGCCATTTTTTTGGGAGGCACGGGATAAAAAGGTCAGAAAACAAGCAGGATCTGTAACAGCAGGGGAAGACGCAGGGAGAAATGTTCGCTCGCCCCGCAAAAGTGGGGAAGGATGAGCAAGGAGCAGGTAAATCCCAAACGGGCAGAGCCGCTGCCCCCGAAGGAGTTAACTCCCCCGGCAGTGCACTAAGTGGTCAGCAGCCCCATAAATTCTGCCCTGGAAAGACAAACCCCAATCATCATTAGTCACGGCTCATTGGCCTGTTAAGGCTCCTCGGCGGCGTTTATCTCTTCCCCGCCGTCGGCCCGCGGCCATATTTCATGCTCCCAAAACGCATGACCCCGGGGGTCAGCCCAATGAAAGCCCCATTCAACAGGTCCTCCGAGGCCCCCGGCCACGGGGGGAAAAAAAACGGCCGGGGTCAAAATAACCCGGAGCCGCGGGCGGCCCTCGGACCGCTGACCGCCCGCGGCGGGCGCACGGCGCGCGCTCGAGTGACCGGGACACGTTCATCCGCTCCGGGGTCAGCCCGGGGCTGGCGGGAACAGTGGCGTAATTAGGTGAGGGTGACCTCCATAAAACCCTAATGGGCTTCCAGAGGCCGGCCAGGAGCAGCCCGTGGTGCTCTGCACCCTCTTTGCCGGGGAGTCGGGAAGGGTTGAGCGGGATGGAGGGAGTTCCGAGTGTTGTCCTTGTTCGTGCTAAGGGCATTGCGGGTCGGTGTTTCAGCAGTCGGCGCAATTTTACTTGTTTTTAAAGAAACGAGTGAGGGGAATGTCTTAATTTCCGTTAATTTCCATTAAAAACCCCCCAGGAGAATATTTGGAGCATGTGCAGTTGGAAGCCGGAAGGGGTGGTGTTGAAAACCCCTGCAGGAAAAGAGGGGGAAAAGGGCATGCTGAGAAATCAGGGGGCTTTGAGGAAGGTTTTTGTAGGGTGTTGTTTTCCTGATAACCTGTGAGTTCATCATATGGGTGTGGGAATTGTCCTTGGAAGAGTTGGACAGCTTGGAGTGAGATGAAGGGGGAGAAGCTCCAGGCCAGCTTCCTACCCGGGGCGGTTATAAAAGTCTGGAGGGGACACAGTGCCGTGGCTCAGGGTGAGTTCATGGTTTTCAGTGGGAAGTCATATGACCAACTGAAAAACCCCAAAAAAACGTTTTTATAATAAAATTTAATGCCGTGAAATTTAACTCCTGGAGATCAGCATCAAGTGAGAACCCTCACTCTTCACCAGCGCAGCAGGGCAAGGGTTTTAATTGTAGAGAAGAGTTTCTATGTGGTGGGGAAAAATAAGGAAGAAGGTGAGGAAAACACCTTGATTTTGTACATTTTGGATCTATTGGGTTTGAGCCGGGATGGTGTTCAGACCTTGGCTACAGTAGGGTTTATGACATTACAACATTTCGGAAATAACCCTCATTGAAACTGATGGATTGAGGCTCAAGGATTTGACTGAGGAACAACAGAGATCGAGTCAAACCCCTGTTTTTTTCCAGCCCTTTGGAAGTCCAACTCCTGTTTCAGCAGCCCTTTGGTTGGCAATGCAGCATCACTTTTAGGATTTATGGGCTGTGCCAATATCTGAGGGAGGGCAGCCTCGTGATGGCAGCACAGGGGTTTATCCATGGGCACTGAAGGTTTTCCTGTAGGAAACAGTGCAGGAATGTGTTCCCTCACCTCTTTATCCCACTGCGTGTGCTCTTCCAGGTGCCAACAGGTATTTAGGACCTGTTGTACCCAGGAATATCATTTTCCTGGGGTTGAACCCGCTTTGCCATCCGTGTCTCTAGCAAGGAAGGGTTTCAAACCAGCTCCCCTCATGACTGTGATCTCTGCTGTTGAGCACCATAAATCAGGAAGTGCTGGCTCAGGGCTTTCCCTTTATTTCCATGGAAGCAGAGGAGTGAGCAACAGGGATAACTCAGCTGAGAGAATTCCTGGCCCAAACAGCTTGTGGGGATCAGGTTTTAACCCAGCCGTTTGTCTGCCTCGTTATTGCAGCACATCGTGGGATGTTTTAACACGAAGCAATAGAGATGATGTGATTTGGGACATCCAATCTCCCAGCTCCCTCCCTAATTACATGGAGGAGAACGGTGGGAGGATGCCAGAGGCAGGTGTGGAGCATCCCAGCCCTGGATCTCTGCCATGGCTGCAGGAGAGAGCTCAAATGGGGAAAAGGGAGCCTGGAAAAGGGAGAGGAGGAGGAGGATGAGGGCTGTGTTTTCTGCTCTTCCTCACTGCTGGGGTGGACAAGGGGCAGCTCCAGGCTCTGAGCAGCGTTTGCAGCCAGGGATTTGCAGGATTTGGGTAAGGCAAGGCAGGAGTGTGAGCTCTGGAGCCAGCGCTGGATGGTGAGGAGGGAGGGGAGGGAGAGGCATCCTCTCTTCTGTGAGGCTGGTGCTGGCTCTGTCTGCTCCGGCTCCCAGGGATGCAGGATGGGGTCCTTGGGAAGGGGAATCTGGCTGGGATGCTCTGCCTGGGGGATTTCTGGCAGCACAAGGATGGGAGGGAGGGATTAGGGAGCTGGGGAAGGAGAGCTTGCAGCGGATCTCTGGAGTCTCTTTCTCTCCCCCCTTTATCCATCCAGGGTCCCCCAGCCCTGCACTCCTCTGCTGTGTGACCTGGATGACTGAACTGGGCAGTGTCATCCCCCTTCCCAGTGTGGATCCGCCAGGAAGGCTTCAAACAAACAAACAAAAAAATCTGCTCTAGATAAAAATCCTGGGGCTTTCCACAGGATTTATTTTCCCTCCAGTTGGAGCCGAAAGTCTTTTCTGCAGCAGCTCATTTTGGGAGAGTTTCCCACAGAGCCTGCGTCCCGCCTGGAGCTGCAGCCTCTCTTCCCAACACGGGAGCCTTCTTCTCCCATCCTGGCTCCCGGGATGGCACCGAGCCCCCGGCCACGGAGCTGGGGTGTCACACCATGGATGCCATCCTCGTGCTGGAGCTGCTGGAGCAGGCCTGGCCCTCCCAGCCCGCAGCAGGGAACGGAGCTGTGCTATCCCAAGCCCTGGCTGAGCACGCCAGGGCTCCCTCCCCGCTGGCCACCGGCTGCTGCTGAGGACAACGTGAGGAGTGGACAAGGCGTGACCTGACGTGGGATGGATTTGTTCCTGGACGAGGGAGGTGGCAATGGATAGCAAAGGAAGAGCATGGAGCTGGCAGCAGGTAAGGCTTTGAATTCTCATCTCTGCATTTACAAGCTGGGGGAAAAGCAGCCCTGGGAGCGAGCCAGGAGCTGGGACAGTGTGGGACACGTCTGGCTCTTCATTCCCCAGCAGATAATGAAGCCATTAGTGAAGCTGCAATAATTAGCTTGTTATGGAGGTGTTTCCCATGCTGTCCCAAGCCAGAGATGAGAGCTGCCAGGCTCTTCCCTCCTGGTCTATCTACCAAACATCCCTCCCTCCCTTTTTCTTGGGCAAAAGCAAAGACCATCCTATTTTTCCTGCCTTTCCCTTAAGCCAGCTTGCCCTTGCCAGACTATCTGTGGAGTTAAAGCCCTTTGGAACGCCTGGATCAGCAAGGCACAGTGAGAGCACAGTCCCAGAGGTGGGACCAGGCAGAGCAGGGAAGAGATGCAGGAGAAACACCCAAGCAGGACAACAGGCAAGGAAAATTTACAGCCTCGGGCTTTGGGCCTCCTTTTTATTACATTTGACACCGAGATTGAGTTACCCCTGCGTTTTCATCTGCTCCAGCAGGGCTTTTCCAGCTCCAGAGAGCACGGGGTTGGCAAGAGGAGCCGCGGAGATGCCAGCCCTGGCAGTCAGCAAATCCATCAGATCCAGGAATAGAGAGCAGGCGATATTTCACCAGCTTAGGATGGGATTTAGCTGTCCAGCAGAGCCCGGGGGAAAGGAGCACAGCCAGCATTTCCCCAGGTCTGAGTTAGATGGATCTCCACTCTTGTGCTGCCCCCAGGCACTAGAGGCATTTCTGAGCTGTGTTTGCTGGCTCCTCTGGCACCCTGCCTGGAGTGGGCAGCTTTGCCATGGAATCATGGAATATCCCAAGTCAGAAGGGAACCACAAGGATTATTGAAATCCAGCTCCTGGCTCTGCACAGGGCAACCCAACCATCCCACCCTGTGCCTGAGAGTCCCAACGCTCCTTGGACTCAGAGGGGCTGTGACCATTCCCTGGGGAGCCTGGACAAGGAGATTGGAATAGCTGGCTTCCAGAACCACTCTGGAGTTGGGAAAGAGAATTCATTTGGGCTCAGGAAGGGGGGATGCCCACTAGAGCTACCTGCAGGTGGATTTCCCTCCTCCTGAGGCACTCTGGGAGGAAGAAGAAATGGGGATGTAGGAAGCTGGCAGGACAAGCTGCCAGGTGTTGGCCTGGAGAGCTCCAGAGGCTCCCCCTAACCTAACTGCTTCTCCAGATCCTGGAATTAAATGGCCTGAGGATGCAGCTGCCTGTAGTCACTCGTTTCCCAGAGGAGCCAAGGATGGTGTTGGGATGTTTCCTTTTGCTTGGATGGTTTCACACCTGGCACTTCACCCCTGCCCTCTCTCCTGCTCTGCCCCCAACTTGTCCACTCTTCTTCCAAAGCAGAGCTGCTGCAGGGTTTGTTGCTCCCAGGCTGCCTTCCCATCCCTCATCCTCTCTCCTAGGAAAAGCTTCCTCTTGTGTCTCGTCACTTCTCCTCTCCCCACACTCGGGCTGTCGTTCACTGTCCCATTTCAGTTCCCTTCCTGAGCACCTTTGGATTGGATATGAGGAAATATTTCTTCACTGAAAGGGTGGTCAGGCACTGTCCGGGCTGCCCAGGGCAGTGGTGGGGTCGCTATCCCTGCCGGGATTTAAATCCGTGTGGATGTGGCACTCGGAGACAAGGGTCATTGCTGGCCTCGGCAGTGCTGGGGGTGGTTGGATGTGATGACCTCAGAGGGCTGTAGGATCACAAAAATCCCATATGTTCCTTAGACCCTCTGAAAGCAGGGTGGAGTTTACAGTCTCCAGCTGGGCCTGGTGGGAAACACCCAGGGAGCCTCCAAACCCTCCCTGGAAGCACTGACAGTGAGAAGAGCCTGGAGAATCTGTTCCCAACCCTTCCAAGGGTGGGAGCTGCACGGCCCCATCCCAATGCCCACGCTGCCCAACCCCTCTCCCTCCCAGGCAGGTTCTCCTGGGTTTGCCTACCCTGGCTGGTCTCTCTGCTCATTAAACCCTCTGATCCCAGTTTGCCGAGATCCCAGCTGCCAACGCAGGAACCAGGACATCCTCACCCCTCTCCTCCCTCCCAAGTCCTGCATTTCATCCCCAGCTCTCAGCTTTGAGTGCCAATATTCGCTTGGGCTCTGAGCCATCGTCCCTGCCCTCTCCACCACGGGGGTAGCAGAGCTCCTGGGGCCCTTCTCTGCCCTGCATCCCATAATTGGTCGAGTTTAATGCAGTTTGTCACAGCTTTATCCGCACATCTGCATCCCGGCCTCTTACTAAGCCCTTGGAAAAACAGAAGCATCCGATGCCGGGATGGTTTTAAATTTGGAAGGGGAGCGGGAGTAGGTGGGAGAGGACAGACGCTGCCCTTGCTGTAATCACCAGAGGAGGACGGTTCTGAACAATGAGCAGACCGCGCCGGCCCCGACGATGACAGCCGTTTGTCACTTATCGCCCCCCCGGCGCTATATTAAGGCACTGAGATTCCAGCCTTGTTCATCAGCACCGCATCTGCTGGGAATCAGCATGGCCAAGGCTGCTGAGGGTGCTCAAAAGCTTCAGGGTGGGACAGAGGGAATCCTCCCCCCAAAGGGAGAATGATGTCCTTCCCCTCCCGGGGGTTGCTCCGTGTTCACGTTCCGTGGGAGCCATGAACATGTGGTGGAGCCCCGAGTCAGTGAGGTCAACAGGTCCCAGGCCTGCCCATCCATGGGGTCTTGGGTGAGGCTCTTCCCTTTTTCCTGCCTGTTCCAAGTGGTCTCTTCCTATCCTGGCCCACGAGGTTTAACCCATGTCACTCCTGCACTCTCCATGCCATAGGATGGAGATCCCAATTCCTGTATTTTGAAGTCCTAAAATATTCTCAGTCTCGATGCACTCACACCAAAGAGCTTTGATTCATAACAAACCCAGACTGATAAGGGAACTTGCTGCCATTTATCCCGCCCTGGCTGCCCCAAAAGAGCCTCAGCTTTCTCATTTCCCTCTGACAGGTGAACTAAACTTGTGGATGACTTCGGGAGTGACTTCCTGACCTCGCTCCCTGCCTGACCTGGTGAGTAGCTGAGCTCCAAGGCCCTCCTGCTTTACAGCCTGGAGGAAAACACACCTCCTTGCAGTGTGTTTGCTGGTTCTGAGCTTTGGCAGTTGCAGCAGCATTGAGCAACTCTTTAGGAGCGCTCTTTGATTTTCACAAGCAGTTTCAGCTACCCAGAGACCAAGGGCTCAGGAACAGCAGGGCTTTGTTCCGTGGTCTTGGGGCTGAAAACGCAGCACGGGCTCTGAGCTGTGAGGATCTCCTGGACCTGCCATGGGGGTGGATTTCCTTCTATCAGAAAGGTGACACCCGAGCCTCCCCATCCCCACCGCCAGTGGCATTCCACGGCCGGCTCGGCCGAGGGCGGCGTGGGGGACGAGGAGCGCCGCTGCCGGGCCCTGTGCACGAGGGTTCAGAAACCCAGCCCAGCCTTCCCGGGGCTGCCCTGCTCCCCCTGAGCAGCCAGGGCCGCTGATGTGCAGAACCTCAGCTCGAGGAGCTCTCCAAGGCCCGTCCCAGCAGCTGGTGCGAACCATCCATCAGCGCTCCTGTCTTCGCTCCGACCGGCTCCGTTCTGGGCCGCCTTAATTCAGTTCTGATGAAATTCCCAGCAACTGCTCCTGACAAATGAGACTTCCTCCAGTGGGTTGCTTCTTGAAACTGTTAACACATGCTTAAATATTGTCAGAGCTCGGAATGGGAGCGTTGCAGCCCTCGGAGATCCTTCATTATCAAAGGCAGCTGCTGGCGCGCAGTGGATCCCTGCTGCCCAACTGCGCATCGGTGGGAGAGTATCCTGGCAGGGATCCTTCAGCTATGGGAATGGAGGCTGCTGCCCTGGAAAAGGGGCTGGAGGTTGTCATAGCAGGGGTGGGAAATTGTTTACAGCCAGAAGAGTGAAGTGGTGGCAATGCAGAGTGGGCAATGCTGAGTTCCAGGAGCTGGAGGGAGTCTGCAAGAGATGGAGAGGGACATTTTACCAAGGCCTGGAGTGACAGGAGAAGAGGGAGTGGCTTCAAACTGGCAGAGGGCAGGGTTAGATGGGATACTGGGAAACAATTCTTCCCTGAGAGGGTGGGCAGGCCCTGGCACAGGTTGCCCAGAGAAGCTGTGGCTGCCCCATCCCTGGAAGGCCAGGCTGGATAAATCTTGGAGCAGTCTGGGATAGTGGAACATGTCCCTGCCCACGGCAGGGGTGGAACTGGATGATCTCTAAGATCCCTTCCAACCCAAACTGCTCTGTGCTTCTGTGACTTAAGACTTTTCCCCATTTCACACGGACCTCCAGGAGCTTTGCTTTCCAAGGAAAGGCCTTGCAATGAGAACAAAGGTTTCGTGTCACGTCTGTCCCAGTTCAGGTGTTTCTGCACCTCAGCCTGTGCTCCGCAGAAAGAGCCCCCGGGAGATTTCCCTTCCTCCTCTCCCAGCCCTTCCCACCCCGGTTTCCAGCGGCGCTGCTGTGACAATCCTCCCTGGAGGGCGCCGGGAGCTCTGGTGGCAAACGCTCATTAATTGATTCTCTGGGACCGAGGAAGAACCCCAGCCCAATTAGAGCTAAATAATTGATGCCATCGAGCGCCGAGATTGGGACGCCATCGATCGAGGGCCCGACAGCTGTTCCTGCTGTCAGCGTCACCGAACCCGAACTGAGACGATGACCCTGCAGCGGCCCCTGGGGCGTGGCAGGGGACACCAGACCGAGCTCAGCCACCCGAGGGCTCCACACGGCACAGAGGAAACCATCCCAATCCTTTAATCCTCGGCCTCCCAGCGCACCGAGGGCCTGGAAAGCCACACAGGTCCCAGAGGCTTCAAAGGACGCCGGAGGTAACAACAGTAACTTTTATCCATGGGGCCTCAACCATCGTTTTCAAACAGCCACTCGTCATCCTAACTGAACCCACAGCCTGTGGAGAAATGAAATGTCCCCTCCAGAGGCAGCAGGGAGGAACTTGGTTGTAGTGACAGGACAGGATAAGGAGTAGTTCTGCCGTGACTTTGTGGCTTGGTGGCTCCAGGCAACACGGGAAGGAGCAAGAGGGAAAATCCTAATGAGAATGTGGCCCTAAAGGCACCCTACTATGGGAGAGACAGCAGGAAGAGGCTGGGGGGCTTGTGAGGGGGCGAGGGTTCCTTTCCTGGGGGTTCCTGTGTCTGTTCCTAATGGAGGAACATTTCAGGGATGGGGTCTGAAACGTGGGCAGAGATTATTCTGAGGGGGATCGGAACAGTTTGGGCTCTGCCCACCCATCCTTTTCAGCATTTTAATGGCTGAGGGAGTGTAGAAAACCTGTGAGCCAGATGGAGACTTACCCCTGACTCTGGAATTTGGAGGAAGCCTGATGGGAGTGGGTCCTCACAGAGCTCGGGGAGAAGAGGGGGAAGCTCTGCGAGGTGCAAGTGGCGCAGAGAAGCGAGGGCTGCTCAGCTGATATCCCCTGGAACGAGCACACGGTGATTTCAAGCCGTGATTTCCACTCCAGGACATTTATTTGGGTCAGGGTAGGGAAATTTGATTTACTTGCCAGGGTCCCACTGGGCTGGTAAAGGTATAAACACCACACTCGATTGTGTGAGTGCTCTGACCAGTGCTTGGTGGTTGTGTTTATTGCCCTTGGCCACTCGCAGGGAGTTCTCTCTCTGCCCCCTCCCCTGAATTCACAGGCTTACCCCGAGTGCTGCCGGGACCTGTAAAACCACGGAGAGGGGAGGGAGCCAGAGGGATCTGGTACCCAGCTCCTCACTCCCGGAGCTTCCAACAGCACAGCCTGGAGAGGGGAAACACCTACAGCTCCATCCTCTGTGCAGGGGCTCGTTTCACACCTCGTCTGCCGAGGGTGGGAGCTGTTCACGGCAGCACAGGAGGGGCTGGGTTGGGAGGGACCTTAAAGCACATCCAGTTCCACCCCTGCCATGGATTCTACACCTTCCACTGTCCCAGGGTGCTCCAAGCCCCATCCAACCTGGCCTTGGACACTTCCAGGGATGGGGCAGCCACAGCTTCTCTGGGCAACCTGTGCCAGGGCCCACCCTCACAGGGAAGGATTCCTTCCCAATATCCCATCTAACCCTACTCTCTCGGTGTGAAGCCATTCCCCTGGTCCTGGCACTCCAGCTCCTGCTGAACAGTCCCTCCCTGGATTCCTTGCAGCCCTTCCAGGTACTCGAAGGCTACTCTGAGGTCTCCACTCCGGTTCTCAGCCTCTCCCAGTCCTGGCCAGACAGGGAAGAGCCAGAACCTATTGCAATTTTGGCAGTCCTAGGGATGGATTGGATCACGCTGCTCCAGCCCTAGAATGCCTCATTCCCATCCAAGAGCTACAACTGCCCATCCCAGCACTGTTTCTGGATGCCTCTTTCCACTAGAGGGAAGTTCAGCTGGAGAAGATGATCTTCCTAATCCAAGAGGATGGGATTGCACCTCGGTTCCTGGTGTTACGTGGGACAAACACAGCACGTCACGGGGCAGGGCCACTGCGGCTTTCCAGGTGGGATTTAAAGCTGGTTTGGGACTTGTGCACCTTTATCTTGGAGAGGGATTGTGGTACTGGTGGTCTCTGAACTGGATTGAGCCCAAAATATCCCTGTTGTGGCTACTCAGAACTGCCAGTGGGTCGGTGTCTCTCATTCAGGCACTGATCTCTTCTCTCTGGTGACAGTGACAGGACACAAGGGAGCGGCTGGAGCTGTGCCAGGGGAGGGTTAGCCTGGACATCAGGGAAAGGTTCTTCCCCCACAGGGTGGTGGGCACTGACCAGGCTCCCCAGGGAATGGTCACGGCCCCAAGGCTGCCAGAGCTCCAGGAACATTTGGACAACGCTCCCAGGGATGCACAGGGTGGGATTGTTGGGGTGTCTGTGCAGGGCCAGGACTGAGGATCCTTGTGGATCCTTTCCAGCTCAGGATTTTCTATGATTCCATGATCCAAATGGTGCTTTCCAGCCCTGCATTCCCCACTCTGGGCCAGAGCCCTTCACTGCTGACTTCCCAAGCCCCAGAGCTGCCCTATAAAGCTGCCCTGGATCTCATTCATTTGAATCCGTGCCACCCCCTGCTCCCAATCCCCACCGACTGCAGGGCTGTGGCCGTGGCCGTGCCAGCACCAGGACGCTGGGAGTTCAGGGCTCCTGCCTTACACTGGCTGAACTCTGCTGCCTCTGCACACTGGGATTGGCCTGGCACCTTTTCCAGGCAGGAGAAAGTTCTGCTGCTCTGGCACCAGCGTTGTAACAACACCCAGGAGTCCTGCTGGGTTAAACCCCCCCAGCACGAGCGACTCTGAACGTGGAAATTCCTGCTCCCCAGGAAGGTCGCGGCTTTCTGGAGAGCTCTTCCTTTGTATTCGCTTCCCAAATCGCCCCGAGGCAAGAGGCTGCTCCTCGTGCCTTCTGCCAGCACAGCAGCCTCATCCCCAGCCATCCAAGGGGAAAGAGGTGCCGGGATACAGATAAAAAGCATCCCTGCTCCCCCCATCCATCTGCGTGCGAGCTCGGGGTGCCGCAGCAGGCACAAAGGCACCCCCTGCCCTGCCCGAGCGGGACAGGCTGCGTTACCTCACCTGAGGAGCGCTGAGAGGGATAAAAGCAGTGGGAAATCATCTCCCAGCCTGACCCGGGGCTCGCAGGACCCCGTGGACCTGCCCCCTTTTCTCCTGCTGGGAAGGCTGGCGTGCGCGCTTCCAGGGAGCAGCTTCTTCCAGGAAAACCCGGCTCCTTCGGGAGGGGCTGCGAGGCACGAGGAGCAGGTGCTGTGCAAAGGCAGCAGCAGAGCCCACAAATGGAGAATTCCCTCCCTCACAGGCAGGTGGGAAACGCATCCTGCTCTAAGAGACCTGGGGGAGGTGGGAAATGCATCTCCCTTCAAGGGAAGAGACCTGGGGGAGGTTTGCTCACCCCGAGGTGGTGCTGGCTGCGGGGATTTGCATATTTTGTGACTTCACGCACATCCCCACACTCGCTCACCCACTTCCTTCCCCGGCCTCGCGGGGATCGCTCGTTATTCGTATTCACAGCTAATTAAAACCTCCCCCAGCTCAAGCCTCTGATTAGGGGGCTGAGCCCACGAGCAGCCACGGTGCAGGATGGCCCAGCCCACAGGCTGACCCCAGGCCGCTCTGCAGACCCCACGGTGCAGTTGGGACATTATTTACCCCGATATTGCAACGCTCTCTTAAAATATATTGAAGGAGAGATTGGGAAAATGAAGTGTATAAGATTTATCCTGCACTAGAGGATTTCAGCATCCAAGAAAGCCAGAGAGTCCAGTCCCTCAGACTTAATAGAAACCTCCTGCTTTATTAATGTTGCCTGATTTTTATTTTTTTTTTCCCCCTCGTCCACAGGTCCTGGGCAGAAAGTCAAAGCCGTATTTGAGGAGCTTTCCTGGAGGTTTTCATTAATAACAGGGCCAGGGAATCCGCTGCAAATGTAAAAATAATAGATTCGAGAGCCCTAAAAGGATGGAGATTTACTCGCTGTGGAAATATCAGGGAGAAAGTGGGAGTGGGAGGCTCCCAGGGCTCGGCGTGGGCTGGCTGCGAGCGCTGGAAGCTGCCCGAGGGACAGGGAGCCGCCGGGAATGGGAGCGGCAGGGAAGGCTGTGCCTGCGAGCGGCTCTGCAAGGCGGCTGCGGCTGCTCTGCCCAGCGCCGAGCTCCCAGCGCTCGGGATATTCCCGAAACAAGGAGAATTTCCTTCTCAGGGTATCGGGGAAAGGTGGGCAGAGAGGTTTCATCAACCAGATCTGGGTCGGCCCCTCGGAGCTGGAGGTCCGGGGTGATGCCGATGCTCAGGAGGTCGGGAGGGACGCACAGGAATGGGGCTGGGAGAGAGGGATTGCTGCTTCCTGCTGTGCCCGGAGTTTGTGGGGATGCTGAACTCCTGTCCCCTCCTTCCAGGTGACTCCCAGCCAGCGCTGCTCCTGTAGCCCACCCTTGTCACCGCCGATGGCGTCACCGGGCTGAGGCACCCTCGTTTGACAGAGCCGATCTGGGAGCCTTGACACCCACCAGCATTTCCAAACCCCAATCCTGACAGATTTAGGTGGGTGATTGTCCCAGGGAAGAGCCCTTTTTCCTCAAGGCCAAGTGGCTTTGAAGAGTTTGCCCTCCTCGTTCCACCCCAAATTAGAGGGAGCAGGGTGCAATCTGCTGGGTTGGTTTTACTGGTGGAAAAAGGGTTTAAAATGGGTACAGGTTTCTGTGGGAGGAGGAGCACAGCCTTTAACTCTGTGCCATCCTGCAGGTGCATGTGAAAACATAGAGCTTCCAGCCAGCTGAGACCTCTGGATCCCAACGGCCTGGGGGATGGAGGGAGGGAAAACCGAGTTTTCTTCCCATCTGGGCAAAAAAAGGCAGCGAAGCCTGTGGATGCAGATGGAGACCGACCGCAGGGTCGGGCGCCAAAGCAGCCCTCCTAGGAATCCTGGAGAGCCCCCTGCCAAGCCCCTGGTGCCCCGGGAGGCAGCATCCAGCCTGCCACGGAGCACTTCAGCTCCTCCACAGCTCCTCCCTCCGCGCTTTCTAGCAGCTCTGCAGCCCCCCAGCCCCGGGCGGCTGCGCTGGTGGCCCGGGGGGCTGGAGGCATTTTCCCAGCGCTCTAATCTAACAGCACCAGTGGGAATGTTTACAGCACGCTGCCACTTGAGGGCTTATCAGCCTCCCTCGCTATCTCCCACCGCCGCGGGCTGATAAAGGGAGGGGCTGGTGGCACCCGGGGGAAGCGGGACGGAGCTGGGGACTGGCCAAGCGCGCACCCGGCAGGGCTGGGGGACTTGTGCCGGGAGCCCCTCCGTGTGTTGGCAAGGATGTGCTGGGAGAGGAGTAGCAGAACGGAACTTTTCCCAAAGGATCGCTGAGAGCAGCTTGGGAGCAGCAGGGTCCCGGCCTGGGGCAAAGGGAACAGCCCGTGGAGGGGTGATGGGGTGTGGGGGCAAGGAAACGCATCCCTGGGAAAATTAGAGGCAGAACATGGAATCATAGGATCGTTTAGGCGGGATCATCAAGTTATCCCAGCACTGCCAAGGCCACCACTGACCTTTCTCCCCAGGTGCCACATCCACACGGCTGCTAAATCCCTCCAGGGATGGGAATTCCACCACTGCCCTCGGCAGCTGTGCCAGGGCTGGCCAGCCCTTTGGTGAAGAAATATTCCCGATTATCCAATCTAAACCTCCCCTGGTGCGACATGAGGCTGTTTCCTCTTGTCCTGTCCCCTGTTACTCGGCAGAAGAGACCGAGCCCAGCAGAGAGAGAGCAGCTCCAACAGTTCCATCGAGGGGGACACCAACTGCTGACACCCGCCTGCCTTAGGGACAGCTTTTCCCTGAATTAGCTCCATCAGCAGGGGATAAAATGCGGCTCATCTGGGGCTGCCCCCGCGCTCTGTGTCGGTGCTGACCCGCAACAACCTCGGAGCGTCCGCGTGGATCCCGAAGGTAACCCCCCCTCATCCACCCGCAGCGCTTAAACCGAGCAGAGAAGCCCAAAACCGCTTCATTCTATTTTATCTTCGGGACAGCCGGGTGCCCCGGCGTGTCCTTGCTGCCACCGAGCATCCCTCGTACATCCCCGCGCATCCCTCGCTGCCCGCCGGCATCCCCCGCTCCCGGGCCGCTCCCGGGCCGCTCCTGGCGCTCCGGCCGTGGGACACTCCACGATTGCCCTCTAGTGGCCCCCGGCCCGGGGAAGGGGCATTCCCGGCCCCGGGGCTGCGGGATCCCGCTCCCGACCCCCACTCTCCCCCCGGCCGGGATCCCCGCCCGGCACAGCAGCGCCCGGTCCGTGTGTCCCGGGCTGTGCCAGGAGCAGCTGCTTTTGGAGTTTGGGATGTTCCCCAGCCTGGGAGGTTTTCCCCGAGCAGGGAATCTCAGACCTGAGGGTTTGGAGGGTAGTGGAAACAGGGAGTTTGATCAGGAACACTCCACAGCTTTATTTTAAATGTGTTTTCATAGGATCACGGATTCACTTAGGTTGGAAAAACCTTTTAGGATCGTGGAGTCCAACCATTCCCCCAGCACTGCCAAGGTCACCACTAAACCCTCCAGGGATGGTGACTCCACCACTTCCCTGAGCAAACTGTGCCAGGGCTTGATAATCCTTTGGGTGAAGAAATTTTCCCGAATATCCAATCTCAACCTCCCCTGGCACAAGCTGAGGCTGTTTCCTCTCATCCTGTCTGTTGTTACCTGGGAGAAGGGAGTGATAATTTAATCTGTTTAAGGTAAGAAAGTTCCTGCTACTCCAAACAGAGTGGCCAAGAGGGATTCCCAGATCCCACCCGAGATCCAACATCGCTGCAGGAGAGTATCCCAACACAGTGGAAACAGAGAGGGAAGCTCAGGGAAAGTGGGATTATTACAGAGAATGGACTTTTTGTGCCTCCTGGGATTGATGGAGGCGCCTTGTGACTGCAGGGAGGGAGAGGCTGGGGAATCACCGTGGATTTTCCAGAGTGCTGGGAGAACTGTGCCTGGCACGTTTTGCCCACATTCACCCCCCCCTTTATCTTAATACATAAGGACCTTTTGGAAACCAGAAATATCCTGCTCTTCCCAGAGTACGTTCCCAAAGCGTTGTTCTGGACTAATCCATCCTCTAGTGGGCCCTGGGTGTTGCTATTCTGGTCCCTTTGCGTGACTTGTCAGGACCTGCTTCACCCCAGACATGAGATCACAGCCTCATTTCCCATTTATAAATAAATACATTCCTGGCAGGGCTGCAGACACGAGGGAAGGCTTATAAATATAGGTATAAATGGGCAAACGAAGGCTTCCTCCCTGGAATGCTCCCTTATCTCCCTGGGGCTGGGCAGGGGGAGAAGATGCTGCAGGAGAGGATGAAATGTGGTGTCCTCCTGTCCTCTGCAGATGTTTCTGGAGAGGTTTGAGGTGTTGGGCTCTTCCCCCAGCCCTGGTTTGTGTAGGACTCTGGGACTGTGATCCCGTGCACTGGGATTGTGATCCCTGTGTGTCCCACTGCCCGGCACAGCAGAGAGAAAAGGCATTAAAAAGGACTTTAAAGTGTGGGGGATGTATTTAATATGAAGGTGCCACTAAGAAAAACTGTAGATATTACCACAGCCTGGAGCCTGACCCTGTGCACGAACTGCAGCCATGGGTGAGGTGTAAAAGAAACGAGGGCTCTGGGTTGTACTGAAAAACACAAGGGCAGGGAAAAAAACCCAAAAGGACAAACTGAGAGCGATAGAGAAAGCCAGAACACCACTTGGAAAAAAATCCCCCAAACGGTACAACAATGGGGGGGAGGAAATAGCTGAGAGAAAGCAAAAGAAAGTGAAGCCATTGCAGGGGGTTTATTGTTCCCACCTGGCGGGTTCTTATTTCCCCCATTACCTGCATCCATCCCTGGGGGACTGTAGGGTTTCGCTAACTCGCTGTGTGACCCCTCAGGAGTTTCAGGGCTGGGGACAGACCCCGGTGACCGTCACCACGCAGAGCCAGCGTGCCAGCAGCCCCTAGATGTGCCCAGTCCAATAGCACAGGGACCGTGGTGTCCCTGCGGGCAGCTCCCGCTCCGAGCCGGCTGTGATGCTGTGCCAGCCCCCCCCGAGCGTGGCTCAGGGCACCTCCCCTGCCCACTGGCCCGGGGGCCAGCACGAGCCAAGCCCTGCAGCACAGAAGGGGCTGTGTGGCTGCTGTTTGCCCTCCCGGAGCCGGCAGGAAACTTGGCAAGGGGAAAAAAAGCCTCCAGAAGTCCCTGGGATGGCCGGGATTTATGTGAAGCTGCTCTCAAGGAGAGAGGGAAGCATGAGTGGGAGCAGGTACGGCACAAGGGGTGTAGGAAAAGGGGATTTGCCTCCATATATCCCAGAGGAGCGTTTCACTGTGCACAAGTGCACTTTATGTCTTCGAAAATTGCCTTTGTCACCTGCCGGAGGCTGATCCTGCCCAACCGAGAAAGCACCTTTGGGTTCTGAGGGGGTGGTCTGGGAAAAAAAAACCACCTCAGCCGCGTATTTTCCACCTGGATGTCTTCAGATTACGGAGAACAGCAAGAAGGATTAAAAAAATAGTAAAATCCCCGCGTATCTGTGAGCCGCAGCAGGCCGGAGAACAAGAAGGGCTCTGTTTGGAAAGAGGGGCAGGAGCACGGCGAGTTTCGAGGCACAGAACGCGGAAAACCCTCTCCCCGGAGAAAGGAAGGCTCTGTGCCCGTGACATTGTTCCAGGACTCAGGTAAGACGAGCTCCCCCCGGAGATGAAAGGCCTTGTTGTGAATTGATTCGGCGCAAAGGGCCGGGCCGCGGCTTCGGGGAGGCTTTGTGGTTAAGGGCAGCCTCTCCCCGGCCAAACAAAAAAATAAATCTCCATCCCAGCCTGACCGAGCGGGGCCTGAGGCCGCCCTGGGGCTGGGAGGTGGCCAGCGGGGCGGTTGTGTGCGCTGCCCAGGCTAGCACAGACCTGTCATTGAGAGCCAGGGGCCTGCCAGGCAATCCCTGGATCCGAGCTCCCCTCCGGGTAGAGCCTGTCCCGGTGGTCCAGCTCTCAGAGCCCCATTGTGAGCGCTCCCAGGCACAGAAAGGCGCTCGCAGCGCTGCAGAAAAGGCTGGGGAGTGTCTTCTGCACCATCTCCTTTGACAGATCCGTGGGAGGGGATTTTCCTGCTTGTTTGTGCTGTCCTGGGATCCACCAGCACCCTGAGAATCGTTAAGGCTGGAAAAGATCCATAAGAATCATCTCGAAGGAGATGATTCCCCCTCTCTATCCTGCCCTTGTGAAACTTCACCTGGAGTACAGCACCCAGGTCTGGAGTCCTGGGCTCAGGAAAGATGTGGATCTGATGGAGCAGATCCAGAGGAGGCTGGAGCTCTCTGCTCTGGAGCCAGGCTGGGAGAGCTGGGGGTGTTCACCTGGGGGAGAGGAGGATCCAGGGAGACCTTAGAGCCCCTTCCAGAGCCTAAAGAGGGATTGTAAAAAAGTAGGAGAGGGACTTTTTCCAAGGGCAGGCAGTGATAGGACAAGAAGGAATGGTTTTAAACTAAAAGGAGAGATTTAGATGGATGATAGGAAGAAATTCCTCCCTGTGAGGGTGGGGAGGCCCTGGCACAGGTTGCCCAGAGAAGCTGTGGCTGCCTCATCCCTGGAAGTGTCCAAGGCCAGGTTGGACAGGGATTAGAGCAAGCTGGGGTAGTGGGTGGCATCCTTGCCTGTGGTGGGAGGGCTGGAACGAGATGATTTTTGAGGTCCCTTCCAACTCAAACCATTCCATGATTCAATGACCTTCAAGTCCAACCAAGAAGGCATTTGGACCCCTCATGCTGAAGGTCCCCTCTGGCCTCCTGTCTCTTCATAATCTCCAGCTCTATCCTGGTTCTTCTTCCAGGCGGTGGGTGAGGAACCTCTGCTCTGGAGGGCGTTTGTTGTGCTGGGGCTGCACAAAAGTGCTCTTCGTCTGCCTTATCCACAGCTGCCCCAAATCCCAGGGTGTCTGTCCCCAAATCCCAGGGCATCTGTTTGCCCCAAACCCAGGGTGTCTGTCCCCAAATCCCAGGGCATCTGTTTGCCCCAAACCCAGGGTGTCTGTCCCCAAATCCCAGTGTGTCCCTTGGCCCCCTGCTGTCAGACATTTGGCTCCCCGTGCCAGGTGCCCAGCCTGACTGAAACCGTACAACAAATCCGGACTGACCCCATTCCCTGGCAGGAAGCAGCTCGTGCCCCGCGTTCTGTGCTCTCCCCTTGTCCCTGCTCCACTCGCGGCTCTCCGGGAAATCTCGTGAGCGCCGATTTATTGGCAGCAAGAGGCGGAAGGAGCCTGACTTGGGACTTTTGCAGGGCCTCAGGGGGGTTCTGTGAGTCCCCCCTGGGCTGGGAGGTGTTTCTTGCTGGTGCCGCAGGTGGGATGAGGAGGAAGCAGAGGAGGATGAAACCATGGAATTCATCCAGGCACCTTCTGCACTGGCCCTGTGGGCAGGGTAAGAGCAAAACCAGCTCGGGAGAGCCCTCAAGTTGAGGATTCCCAGGGGCCGCTCGGCACAAAGCGGCTTTTGCCACCGAACGTCCGTAGAATTTTACGGCTCTGCCCTATCCGTGGCGCCTCCCGCGCGGATACGCGAGCCGGGCTGAGGTAATGGGATGTGGCAGGCCGTACGTTTCGGGGCGATTATGGCATGTGTCATAAAGCAAAACGCTGCAGGCAATAATCCCCTGGAAACATGTCGCCCCGGGGGTGTCCTGTTACCGTCGTGAAATGGAATTGCAAATGAGAAAATAATGAAAACGTTGGAGAGCTCGGGCCGTGGGTAGGGCAGGGCTGGCAGGGAATCAATCCTGCGGCCCCAAAATGTGGGAATCATTTATACCCGGTGTCAACACCCGCTCCCGCACCCCACGGGGGTCGCTGGCAGTCCGGCCCTGGGTGCTGCTGTTTCTGCCCCCAAGATCCCGGGAAAAGCAGCTTTTCCTCGGTTGTGGGAGCGGTTCACCTGAGCTCTGCTCACCTGGGTGGGTTTCAAGCCCTTGGAAATGTTGGAGAGGTCCCCACTCTAAACCCATTCAGTAAAAGCTTCTGGTTGAGTGAGCTGGGCCTTGGTGGTCCCAGTGGGTCCCTTCCCACTCGGGATATTTGATGATCCTTCTTTTGTTCCCTGCATTTAAGGTGGAGCATCTTGGGAAGTGTTTGGGGTAATAATTCCTCTCCTGTTTTAACTGGGCTGAAGGAATTGGAGCCAGCGGGATGTGGGATCTCAGAATGGAGAGGTTGAGAAGCTGGCACTGGACTTTTCCTTGCTTCTCCATCTCCTGGCCTCCACTCACTGCATCTTTTCCTTTTCCAGGTGGTAGGAAGGGGTTTTTTTCCAAGAGAAGGTTGGGAACACCACTAAGGGATTTGCCTGAAAGCACAGGGATACGGCTGTCCTGCCTTTTGGATAAAAATCAGGAATGACCCAGTGTGGACCTTGAGCATGAGGTTGGACTAGAAACCTCCCAAGCATCCCTTCTGTACTGGTATTTTATTTTGTGATTTTTTTCACTATGATTCCACAGAAATTCCGTGCATTTTGGGGTGCTTAGGAGCACAATTTGCCTCTCATTTCCTGCAATCTCATCCACGAGCAGAGCACTCCCACCAGCACAAGGCAACAGTTGTTCCGTGGGGTTTTCTCCCTTTCCTCAGCCTCATTTGCATGAGATAAGGGATTGATCTTATCAGGAGGAGATGCTGGGAAATTCCAGCACAAGTTTATTTCTTTCCTCTTCTTTCTCTTTTTGTTTTCCCCAAGATTAAGAAAAACACAAAGAAAATTTTTCCTTTTTCTTTCTCGCAGGATCAACAGGAGCTGCCAAGTAATGATGGCAGGACCAAGATCTGCCATTTGCCATCCCAGAAGGGTGAAATGGCTTGGATATTCCATGGGATCTAAGGTGTGTTTGCAAATCTGGGGCTTTTCAGGAAGAATTATTTGTCACCATTTCAATTTTTGTGGCTTGCGAGGAGCGGAGTATTTTCTATGAACTGTCTCGAGTTCTTGTTAAACAGAGAATTCCAAAATGTTGGTGGAAATGAGTTTCTTTCCCTCCTCCTTTCCTTCTGTGGGAAAAACACGGTGTGAGAAATCCCAGTGCCCTGGGAGCTGATGGGGAACTGCAGGTTTTAGTTTGAAAACAACGAAATGAAGTTTTCCCCTTCTGCAAAGCAATTTAAAACCTGCATTTTTCATGCAGTAACACTGCACAAAAGCAGTAAGTGTGGAGGAAGTCTCAAATGCTTCCTGACTGTGGGATTTTTTTTTTTTTTTTTAAAAATCATTTGTTTCCATAAAAATCCGACATTTTAATATGAGAAAATGTTTTGTTTGGACTTTTGTGTACATAGCTTAAATTTACCGGCATAAAAACGCATTGTGACATTTCATATATAATAATAGGTCATGATATATTTTAATACACTTTAAACAAAATGGCTCAGCAGAATAATATCCAAAATGAAACGAAATATTCCAGCACTGCCTCTGGAAAGTTGAGGCAAAGGCTTTGTCCCTCTTCAAAAATTACATAGAAATAGAGAAGTTCTTGCAAAATGTTCCAATGTGGAGCCAAATGGGGGTTTGGAAGAACCCAGAACTTCACCTTCCAGAGCTCTTTGATCAGCTCCTTTTGATCTGTGGCTTTCGAGTTCCACTTGGAACTCCAAAATGCCTTTTTTCCTTTGGTAATTTCCCTAAATCAAATTATTCCTCCAGAAGGAAAGGCAAAATTGGTCATTATCCTCATTTTACTGCCCGGGAAGCCAAATTGTGGGGAGAGAACTTGGAGGGGGAACTGAAAGAAAAGCCAGGACTTCGGGGCCAGCTCGGTGCTTCCCACGACGTGGATGTTCCTCTGAGCCCAAACGAGGCATGGTCTGGATTAGGGATTGTGGGAGGGATTGTGGGAATCATCCTCTCTATAAACCCGCTTTTGGGGGTTTTGCTGTGCCCTATCCCAAACAAACTGGGATTTTTACACATCGCAACTGGGACTTGTTACTCCAACTTGTTGCCGTTCCCCAGCTCAATTTTGCCGTCTCCCAGTTTAATTTTGCCGTTTCCCAGATGAATTTGGTCATTTCCCAGTTGAATTTGGCCATTTCCCAGCCTCATCTCCCCGCCAAGGAGCTGCCCCCACCAAGGATTCACCGAGCTCGATTTTCCCTTTATTTGCTGCAACCTGGAAGCGGGGCTGGGCCAGGGGAGGGTGCTCAGGGTCGAGTGAAGGTTGTGTCCCCTTTCCTCAGGCTCTCCTTGATCCTGATTTTAGGAGAAGCTTCCTGAAAACAACGTGACAAGTGTCGCTGGTCCCGTCACAGTCAGGGTTTGTCCCATCCAGTCAATCCACACAGGGCTGCTTGACAATCACACTCCTGGGATTTAAAGCATGTGTTTGGGTTTTATTTTTAAAGTGCCTGGTTTTCCCTAGGGGGGAATCTCTGTAGTCCTTGGGAAGACTCAAGAGTGATTGAATAATCTGGGGTTTTTATATGTTAAAGTGTTAAAAACTGGTTCAGACTGAAAAAAGAACGTTTGGAACACGATTAATTTCTTTTTTCCCCAAATTCCTATTGACAACAAATAAATAACCTTACAGAATGGCACTGCTCTGTTTCTTTACATGGAAAACATTTTAATTTAATAAATAATTTTAATAATTGTTGATTTGTTAGTTCTCTGCAAAAGGACTTGCTAAAGAAAGGTCTCTAACAAGCCAACTTTGGCTGGAAATTGATAATAAACATCATTTCCAAATTACAGTCAACCACAGCGGCTTTGACCTTGGTGCGTGAGGTCCTTTGACCCAAAACCTTGGTGGAGTTTTGAGATGAGCTCTGTGGGGCCATGGATTGAAGTACCTGGAGCAGGAGAAGGTGTCCCACCTTCTGGAAGTGCGTGTTGCTCTCCTTGGAGGAGCCAACAGGAGGAGATCTGCACAAGGTCAGTTGAATTCAAATATTTCTGCTTTTTTTGTTCTTTTCCAAGGCGCCAAGCACCATTCGCACTGCTGGTTTTACGTTTTCATTGCAGCAATGGGTGGGAATCCGCCCATTCCCAAATCTTCAGTATCCCAGTGCTGTGTTTAGAAGGATGTGACCCCACAGCTTCCAGGAATGTGGGTAGCCAGGGCAGCTCTGAGGGTTCCCCCAGCAGTAATTACAGCACAATCACAGAAAAGGGACCCTCCAAAGCAATCCCTCATCTCCTGTGACAGCCCCAGGCAGGGAGAACATTCATTTCCAACCTGTTTCCAAACATACTGACAGTGGCTGAGTTGGGAATGAGGGGAGCAATATGCTGGGTACCTGGCCAGAAATGGGGAATTAATTGAACACTTGCTTTTAATTTCCCGCCCTCCCTGCCCGAGGCTGATCCAAGCTCGGATCCCTCTGACAATCCCACTGGAGCAAAGGGCTGTGGTGACTGTTTTTTCCCTGTTGGTTGGTGTTTCCATCATTTTCTCCCTGATTTAGGCAGGTTTTTGCCAGTTCTTTGCTCCTGCTTCCTGGTGCTCCTTTTCCAAGCGTGGTGAGCTGGGAGGAAGGTTTGGGACACTGCGTGGGAAAGATGTCAGTGGTATCAGGGAGTGGCAATGTTTGATCAATCCCAGAATCCCGGAATGGTTTGGGTCAGAAGCGACCTCAAACCTCATCTTGTTCCCACCCCTTGCTGGATTTCGCTATCCCCATCCAGCCTGGCCTTGAACGCTTCCAGGGAACGTATTCCAGGAGCGCATTTTCCAACGGAATATGGATTTGCAGAGGAGATCCAAAGCTTTCCTTTGTGTTTTTGTCTCTCCCTCTGTTCCCCCGACCATTTCCCAGCCCCAATTACAGCCGGGCCGCTCTCGGAGGGGACATTCAAAGCCAACAAAGCCCCGTCCCCCGCCCTACAAAGGCGACATCTCCCGGCCTTGTGCCCTAATGAGAGCAAATTTTTTGTCCAAACATTTGAAGCGAGGAGGTGCCTTCTCCTGCCGCCCCCCGCCGGGGTTAATATCATTATCCAGTTGGCTCTGGTCGGGAATTAAACCCGGGGCATTCCCTTCTTTTAATGAGAGGTGACAGTGGCTCCAGCACTTCAGAAGGGAATTAGGGAAGCAGGGATGGCTGCGGAGTCTGTCTCCCCAGAGCCTCATCCAGCGGCCCCGCTGCCCCGGGAGGGGCGTGGGATCAAAGGCCACTTACCTGCTGCTGAGCACCAAATCCCTTGGGATATGGCGCTGGAATAACGGCTTGAGCGGGCGGAGTGATGCGAGGCTCCGCTTCCCTGCAGAGGGAGCGGGAAGGAGGCAGAGAGGAGCCCCGGTGAGGTTTAGGCCGTCTTCCAAAAGTGGGTTTTGGAGTGTTAAACCATCCCAGATTTTGGTTAGGACTTCGGTGGAAAGGGGAAATGGTTGGTGTAGGCAGAGTTTGGGGAAATCTGGTGAAAATGCAGCGAGTGAGACGTAGAGAAAATAATGCATATATATATATATATATTTAACAAAAAACTTTGAGCTCTCAGTAGGACTTTTTTTGACTTCAGATCAGTGCTTTGGAGAAAGGGGGTTATTTTTAGAAATTAAAAAAAAAGCAAGCTGATTAGAAATATCCACCCAAACCTGCCCATGTCTTGCCGCTGCAAAACACCGAGCTCACCCCGTTCCCGCTCTCCGTCTCAGGATAGGTTTGATTAGAAACGTCAAAAAAATGCGGGACAAAAATGTGAATTTTTAATCCCATTTTAAAGGACCTTTACCCATGCGTGAACTCTCCTTTTGAAGTGCTGCGGCGGCTCTTCCCCGAGTCTGCTCCGAGGGAGAGATGCCCAAACAAAGGGAACCGTTGGATCGTTACTCGCGGCGGGATTCCAGAGCTCCCTTCGCTGGGATGCCAGGGAATTTGCCGGCCTTCTGGAGGTGGAGAGGGATGCCACAAAACGCAGCCCCGGGGTGTGAGGGGGGATTCAACTGGTTGCAACGATTGCAGGGAATTTTCTTGGTGGGTTTTTTGTGTGTGTGAAAGGGACGGGAAGGTCTAATTCCTGAAGCATGGATCACACAGAGGATGCTGTGTCTGAATGACTTCAGGAGCTGAAACAGCACAAATTCAGCCTAAATCCCACTATTTCATGGGATTGTGTCCTCCTGAGGGGCATCCCATGCTCTAGCATAATTTTTTTCTAGGATTTACTGGAATGGATCTGGGGAGGCGGGATGGTGGCTGGAGGAAAATGGGAGAGTCAATGGCTGTGTGGGTATTCCCTGTCTCAAGATGCCAGGTCAGAGGTGCTGCTGGGAACCTGGTGGTGATTGCTGTCCCCTTGGTGGCACTGGGAGACAAGGGACAGCAAATAACAGGTTTAGGGCACTTCCACCACCAGGAAAACCTGGACAAATTGCAGCTAAAGCCGCTGAGGGAAAAAATTCCCTTTCCCCCGTGTCCCTCTTTTCTGCTTTTTTTCCTTTAATTGGAAAGCTGAAAATTAATAATGAATTTGAAAATTAACACGCTTTCAGGCTTCTGGATGAGGAGTTTTCAGTTTCCAACAGAGAGGGGACAGAGCTTAGGGAAAGCTGACGCTCTCGGGGAGAAATCAGCCCGGTTTGGTGCTCGGCTCTGGAGCGGAGCAGGACCACGAGGGAGCTGCAGGGAAAGGCAGCATTAAGGACCTGAAGCCACTCATCCATGTCCGGCAGGGCCGGGGGTACAAATGGAAGCGGATGGGGCCATCCCAACACCCTCCCCACGGGCCGGGAGGGGGGAGCCGGGGAGGAACCCCCGGGAGCAGAACCGCGGCAGCGCGGGAAACGCTCGATAAACGGCAAGGGATAAACCAGGCATCTCCATCAGGAAATCGATTAGATGGGGGGTCTTTAGGTTGGCTTTTCCCCTGTTTTTCCTCCTCCCTTCCCCTCCCCTCTTCCATTTTCCAGGCAGGTGTCTCAGGTGAGGGCTGTGGGAGCAATCGCTTCTCCAGGCAGCGGCTTTGCTGCTCCCTATGCTCGCAGCTAAAGTGCAGCACAGCCTCTCGCTCTGGGGCTCTGTGCTTCCCCCCAGCCACTGGGAAGCTGGGGCTGGAGCTGGGAAGGTTGTAGGGTCACACGTTTGAGCTGCTCGCATCCCATAAGAGGTGCATTAGCCTTGGATTTGGTCCCAGCCAGCGAGAGCCGGAGCGGGGAGTGGAGTTTTCAGGCTGAGGATGAAGGAGAGGAGGGTTTGGAAGGATGTGCTTGCTTTGGGTTTGGCTTCTGAGCTTGATCAGAGATGAGGGAAGGCTGGGAAGGGGGTTGAATCCATGTCTGGTGAGGGAAAACCACTGGAAGTGAATGGGCAGCATGAGGGGTTTGGCAATGGGAGTCCAATGGATGGGTCAGGCTTGGTGGATTCAGCAGGGCTGTTTGTGTTTGGGAACAGACCTAGCCAGGGGTTTGGAACCAGAACTTGAGGGTGACCCAGCTTTGAGACCAAATCTCTGATTTTCATGGCTGTTGACACCCTCTTTGTCACTTGTCCTTGGTGCTTTGTGACCTTGCTTGCCTTGCTCCTCACTTAATCCCACCAAAATCCAAACTGCCCAACCCTTCCCACTGCTGTTTGCACAGAGACCTGAGCATGGGAGGGAGAGATGGTGCTGGCTTAGCCGGGAGGGGCCAAACAAAATCTTAGCAAAAATGGAGATGAACTTAAGAGATCAGACATCACCACGAAATTGAATTACCAAAAGCTTTCTGCTTTGAAAACGTCAGAATATCTGGCGGGTCTGGGCTTTAGAGCCGTGTTTTCACGAAGCAAAAAAACGATCTGAGCCAAAAAATCAGGTCTTAAATGACTATTTCAGTCAGCATACCCAGTAATCCAGCCCGAATAATAATGGAGGGAAATGAAGCTGAGGGCAGGAAAGGGAGGATGCTCCCCTGCCAGTGTGGGACAGAGCAGGGGACAGGTGGCCTCGAGGACAGGTCCTTACCCCTGTGTAGGTGCTGGCAGAGGGGAGAGACCTCAATACATCACCTGTCCCTTTGAACAACCCAGCTCAGCCAGGCAGGTCCATTCATCTTCTCCCTCAGGGAAGGAAAGGAACAAATTCTCTCCCTGGTCTGGATTCCAGATGTCGTGGCAGTCCTGGGATGCAGGGTCTCATCACAGCCCCCCAGAGCTGGAGAGCTCCGGGTGCTTCTGGAAACAAGAGCCAGAGGCAGCACATCCCTGTGGACAGACAGACCTGCTCCGCCCTGTGGAGCATCCTGGTCCCATCTCCTGGTGGAGTTACCACCCATCACCCCATGGATACAACCTGCACGCGTCCTATACCTGCTGCAAACACCAAGTGTTATTTAAAATTATTTCTCTGATCAAACCTCTTAAGGAGGGAGTTTCACACCGTGGTCATTCAGACCCAGCTACCAAAAGCTGCTTCAGCTGCTTTTAATCTTCCGGACATCCCCTGAGCTCCCACATGCCAGGCTTGGCCTTATTCCCCTGCAGGAACTTGTTAGGCTGTCAGCCCTAAATGTTCCCATATCCCAGGTGAGCCGCCTCCCATCTTCCTTTAATTATCCATCTTTACTCGTACACACAGATCCAGGCTCACAGCTTGGAGCTTAAAATAGATGGCTGGGAAAGGACTGGATGGGAGGGTGTGTTGGCTCTGCCTTTTGTTCTCCAAGCATCAGGTCTGGGTTTTAAACCACGAGCTGACCAAAGGGTTCAGTGCCGGCGGCTCGTTCGCCTGCTGCCTGCACGTCTGAGCCGGACAGGAGGGGTGTTGGGCTGCTGAAATTTGTGGTTTTCTGCTCTGCTAACAAGGCTGATGTTGGGAAAGGAAATGTCATCCTGGCTCCTGAGTTCAGGGAGGGGAGAGAAGGGAGTCAGGGGCACAGCACATCACCTGGCCTGGGCAAAGTGGGGTTTTTCACTCTCCTTTTCTGGATTTTATTCAGATTCTGCAGGAGGAAACTCTACAGTTTCATTCAAGCCAAAGCCAAATGGAAATATTATCTATAGAAAGCTTTGGAAGGCCTTGGGTTGGGGTTTTTCTGCCTGCCTCTACACGATGTCATCTTTTAACACCGGTCTGTGTCAAGCACTGTATCTGCCCTGGCTGAGCCCAGCGTGGCCACAGCTTTGGGGTGCAGCTCAAATTCAGCTCATTGTGTCCCCAGATCAGTCCCTGGGAAGCAAAGATAAGGCCCTGAGTAGTGTCTTTACCTCTTGGCTGTTTCCCGTTCTCCCCAAATTAGCTGAAAACAGAGAGGAACACTTCTCCAGGGATTTTTCTCCAGCTGCCTGCGAGCAGAGGCTGCCCAGGCTGGAGCATCCCTGCTGCAAAGTCCAGGAGCTGCCAGCGGCTGTGACAGGGAGAAGGAGGGCTTGGAAAGCGAGCACATTTCTTCCAAGGCTCTGCTGCGTGTCGCTCCCTCCAGCCCATCCCGTTCCAACCCCCCAGCCCGCTGTTATTTCGGGAATCAGCTGCAAGACAAACCAGCTGGCCCCGCCGAGGTGTGGAAAGTCCACCGGGGGGATTAAGCCGGCCTTACCATCAGTCCTCACTTGTGAAAATACAACCTACTAAGTTTTCCTAGATGATGCAGTTTTCAATTGCTTTTGTTTGCTTTCCAGGCAGGTCTTAAATCAGGCTGTCGCTCAGGCTCCCCCGCCTCCCCCCGCCTCGCCTCCGAGGCGGCTTCCAGGCGCTCGCAGGAGGACCTGGAATATCTTTCCTATTGCCATTTATTTATGGGGTTTTCCCTTCCTCCCGGTAGGAAGGGAGGTGCTGTGTCTGGAACAGCGAAGCCTGAGCTCTGCAGGTCGTTCTCTGGAGCGCCCAAACTGGGGTGCCAGGCAGGGGTGGCTGTCGGGGACAAGGTGGGGACAGTGGAAACCCTGTGCTGGTGCTCGGTGTCTCTGAGTCGTAATTCCAACTGCTCTCCATCATTCCCGGTGCTGCGGACTCAGGAAGGGAGGGTGGGGAGATCCTTATCGGTGTCCTCCAAACCTCTCACCCCTCTCTCCACACCTGCGAGGGGGATTTCCCGTGGGGAGCCGGGGGAGAGGGTTGAGCTGCGTTTCCTCCCCCTCCCATCCGTCCCCTGCCTGCAAAAGGTGTTTGTGCGAGGAGGGAAGAGCTGGGGGTTTGCTAGGGTTTCAAAAAAGGGGTGCCAAGGTTTTTGGAGGATGCAGCAGCGGGTGGGAGGTGCAGGGAGCAGGGCTGGGAGGTGCGAGCCCGTGAGTTGAGCAGGAGTCAGCCCGGCCTCACTCTCCGTCCCACCAGGCCTGGTTTTATATGGCTTTAGGTGCTTGACCACAGCCCTGTCAACACCTGGGAAAGGAGGTGGTCCTGCCTGAGCGTGCGAGCAAATCCAACACATCCCGGGCAGAGATTGACTCTGCCTGACATCCGGAGCAGGCCGGTGCCTCCGGGATGCGCCAGAGCCGCTCAGTACGTGTAGGGAGGATGATCCAGGATTCCTGGCCATCCAGAGCAAGCCCTGACCCGGATCTCCGAGCAGCAGGTCACCTCTCCAAGTCGTGGCGCTCAGGTCCCACTGGCACAGCCGGCTGATCCCTAAGGATCTTTACAAATCTGGCCCAAATCTTACAAGCAGCCACATCCCTCCCCCCCGCCCCGGGCCGGCCTCAGTGTTCCAGGTGTTTTCTTCCGCCTCTGTCTCATTTCACAATACACAAAGGACAGGCCCCTTCCAGATACGGGAATCTGGGCGCCAAGTGCTCTCCCGGCAGCCCACTAAATCCTACCCGTCCGTGTGATTGGAATCGCAGGGGCTGTGCCTCGGGGAAGGGGGGTTGGGATGTCACCTGGTTAACGAGATCCCTTTTCCCCCTGTACAGGCAGCAGGAGTCGGGGGATGGAGGGGGTTTGATCAGCTCTGCTGGCTGGAGGGGCTGAGTCCTCTGGCAGAGCTGTGGGGCTGGGAGGATGCTCACAGTCAGGGCGTGGGGCTCTCCAGAGCTCCTGGGTGAGCACCGTGCTGAGCTGCTGGAAACTCTCATCCCTGATAAGGAGGAAGGCAGAGAAAACCCAGGGCTTGTCTGCTCCTGGAGGGGCTGAGGGCAAAGCACTGGGGGTTTGTGTGTACAAGCAGTGCAGAACGGTCCCTTCCTGCAGAGAGATGTGTCCTCCCATTCAACCTCCAGGAAAATGCAAATCCTGGTCTAATACAGCCCACTGTTGCCACGGACAGACAAGGAATCATCCCCAAATATTTTTCTTAGTGAAAAGAGTGGCTACCCGGGCAGACAAGCAAGGTAAGGTACCCCACAGCTGTTTGATGGCAGAGGAAGATTTGGGAGTGCTGATATCCAAGTGGTGGTTTTCTGGCTGGCTGCAGGATGGAGAAAGGAGCTTCCCAGGCTTTTTTCCTGCTTTTGCTGATGTGAAAGTGGCTCGGGCAACCGAAGAGCCACCGCGCAGACACGCGGTCCCTGCAACGAGGGGACGGAGCGTGACTGCCTCTGGCTTTAACAGTTAAATCCACAGGAGCTCCTCACTCCCAGCCTTGAGCTGCTTTTCCCTCTGATTTTAGCCAAGCCACAACAGCGTTGGCACCTAGATAAGGCTTTGTTTTCCTTCTCTTTTTTGCATCCCAAGCAGCCTGGAGATGTTTGGAGAAAGCTGCATCCTCCAGCGAGGTGAGAAGGACTTGTAGACAACCAGAGGTGGGACAGGTTTTGTTCTCTGCAGCAGGAATAAGAGAAACCCAGACTGAAACACAGAAGTGTCTGTGCTGTCAGAGGGCCCGGCCCACGGAAGGAGGGGAAATACATTTTCCCTGGTGCCAAAGAGAGCTGAAACACCAAAACCCCCTCATGTCGCAGCCCTGATGTGAAAGCCGGGTTGCCTCCCCTGCTGCACATCTGCAGCACCGCTGCTCCTGCTGCCTGCAGGGGAACACAGGGCAGCAGCACAGCGAGGGCCTCGGGAGCTGTGCAGGGAGGAAGCCTGGGAGGCACAGCCCGGCTGGGAAGCGTTGGAGGGATGCTCTGGATGAGAATGGCCGTGCTGCCCCGCTGGCAGCAGTGCTCGAGTGGCTCCATCCCCGGCAGCTTGAGCAGGGCTTTCCCCACTTCCCAAGATCCCCAGGGATGTGGCTCACTCAGCTGGCTCAGCTCGAGGAGGGAAAAGCATCTGGCTGGTGTCAGAGCTGGTTGTGGCTGAGGGAGCAATGAGGCATCCCTGCGCTGTGCTTGGAACCGGGATCTGCTGGATCCGGGACCTCCAGGGCTCCTCGACTCCAGCTTTGTGCTGTTTTCTCTTGGACTCTTTCCATGCACCAGCCTCCCTGGGAAACTGGTATTTAACCTGAAAAAAGTCGAAAAAAATGGCACAGATTTTATTTTATGTTTGATCCAGATGATCCTATCCAGAGCCAGCACCATTCCTCAGGGGGGCTCTGGTGGGGACAGCTGGAGGCAAACCAGGCTGTGCTATCCCACTCACTGGAGCAGAACTTGCAAGGGGATTCTGGAGCCACTGGAAGCAGAGCTGGCTGGGAATATATTGATAAAGCACGTGCTGGAGTCGCTCGGGCAGATGAAATCTCTCAGAGCTCTGTGTGATGCCTGCCAAAGCTGGAGCTGGGAATGGCTTCCTCCATCAGCAGGGAGAAAAAAAGGGGATCCAGGAGGAGCAACGGCTTTGTGGGAGCGCATCCAGGCTGAGTGTTGGCTCCAGCTCCCTGCAGGGGCCAGGAGCACAAGGAATGGCTGTCACTGACACCTCCTTGGCCACCCAAGGCCCCTGACGTGGTGCCAGGCCCCAGCGGGGTGTGGGTGTCCTCGGCGTGTGGCACTGCCGGGGCCTCTTGCTCCGTGCGTGGTGTCTTGGGTAGAACCGTTTGGTTGGGAAGGGATTTGTAAATGTAATTTAGTCCAACAGGGGCATCTTCAATCCCAGAGCCCCAAACAGCCTGGCCTGGATGTTTCCAGGGATGGGATGAGCTGCCAGTGGGCAATGCTCCTTAATCCCCACCTCGAGGCAAACTCTGGAGCCCAAGCCGAGCAACAGTTCCAACCCTCTATGTTCTCCCTTCCCTTCCTCTTTTAGAAGAATTTTGGAGGCGGCAGCTTCCGTGTGGTGGGAAACAGGAACATTTTGGGAATTTTTCAGCAGGCCATCAGTGTTCCTGCAGGAGATGCTGTGCTGAGGGCGAGCTCCCTTCAGCTGCTCCTCTGTGTAAATCCGACCCACGAGCTCACCCAGGGCAGAGACACCGCCTGTTGAAAAGGCAGTAAATCAGCTGAGAACCCTCAGGCAGGCCAGGCTTGGGAATGTTTTATGGTGGAATTAGAATAACGAATGGGGAGCCTGCTGTTTGTGTTGGCTTTGGCTGGGGAGCTGCAGAAAAAGCCTGGTGCTGAACTTGGTGATAAACTCTCCTCGCCAGAGGTCGGAAACAACTTTTTCAAGCCTCCAGAGCTCCAGAGGGTGTGAGGTTGGCACCTCCCGAGCTGAGCGAACCCTAGGATCGAGATAAGAGGCGTGGGCACATTTTGGGACAGCTGCTGGAAGGTCCAAGCTCTCCCAACCATCTTCTCCTTGGGGTTGGCCCGCACACCACACACTAAAGGAGTTTCCCAAACCTGCAAGAATCCAGCAATTTCCACGCTCTAGGTACTTCCAGCTCACTGGGATGCTTTGGGATTGCCCCACACCTCGTGGCAGGTCACCCATCACCCGTCCCTGGTGGGTTCCTCTCCAGCTCTGCTCTCAGACCCCTGCTCGAGCTCATGAGTGTGAAATGGGCTCCGTGCTCCAACCCTGCCGGAGGGGCAGGGACTGGAGAGCTTGGCTGTGGTTTGCTCCAAGCTTTGACGTGGGTCTGGATGGCTCCTGAGTGGAGCTGGGCCAGTTTTCCTCTGGCTGGGGGCAGATATTCTGGACAACCTGATGAGCTGTTGGTTAATGGGACACATCCAGGATGGATGGATGGATGGATGGGGAGCGTTTCTGTGTTGGTATTAATGGTCCAATAATGCAGTTGCAATGCATTATCCATAATCCATGCCTGCTGCACCCAATTCCCATTTTTCTGGAGCATTCTGTGCCCAGGCAGCCCCACTGGGAGGAGTGAGAGCCTTGATGTGCTGGGCTCTCTCCATCCCACACTCAGCAGGGCTCTCCAAAGAGCTGGAATTACCTCCCTTTTCTGGATCCAGGTTTTCAGTTCCTGGTGGTCCTTTTTGCTCTCTGAGGACTCCTGCTTCGTTCTGAGTGGGACATTCCTTTCCCAAAGGTTTAGGGCCCTTCTTCAACAACCCTTTACCTCAACAGACAGACCCAAATCTTAATTCTTCCACATTTTTTCCCAGTGGTCAAAACTTGGCCACACTCACAGTCTCCTTTTTGCTTCAATGGATGATTTTCTTTTTTCCAAGGGCCGTAATCAACATCACCTTTCCAGCAGAGGATCCCAGCCCACCTGGCCCTGCCATTTTTCATCTTTCTGGTGTTATTTTTTTCCTCAGGATTTTTGAACTTTGCTTTCTCCAATTGTCCGAAAAAGAAAGGTTTCGTGACGGGAATCACACGAAAGTCTCTTGCACCCGGCGAGCTACGAAATGCAGTTTGCAGATGGAGCCTCCCCTGTGGCTTGGACAGGCTGAAGGCTTTGTGGAGGGCTGCTTAGTGTGGATTTTGAATTTCCAAACTTTGGAAAGGGCAGAATTTTCTGCCCTGCTGCATCATCTGTGAGTGACCACGGAAGAGAGTCCCGGCTCGGCCTTTCCCAACAGCGATAAGAGCCAAGGAGATGAGGGTTCTCTCCCAATCTGTGACACAACTGAGGGTTTGGCACACCCATTTTGTGCCCAGAAGCATAAAACAAGTCCCACCTCAGCTCACCTCACTCACCCAACCCTCATCCGCCATCCCCAGCCAAGGAAATTCCCTATGGATTAACCAGGATTCAGGAGCGGAGCACCGAACACGGGTAAGTCCATCCCTGCAGGTCCAACATTGTGATGGCCGTTTCCAGTCGTGACTTTTTGTCGTATTTTGAGCTGTTTTGAGTTTTTCTGGCAGGGCCAGCAGGGCTTGGAGGTGGAAGGACACCACGAGTGCCACCCCAAACGTGGGGCTGTCCCACCCCTGGCCTCGCCGTGTCCTCCCGTGCCCCTTTCCCTCCTCCCCTATCGCCCCCTGAGCCCGACCACACTGGGTTCAAGTTGATCCCAGGTTTATTTTGGAGCTGGATCAGCCTCCCCTGAGCCCAGCCAAGCGGCTCTGTCAGGGGCAGCCTTTATCTCTTTGAAGATTAGGGGGCTTTAACATGTCTTTAAAGTGAATTTCTCCCACCCCCCACCCCCCCCAACTCTGTTTTATTATGATAATTGATGACCAGCAAACTTTTCTTTTCCTTTATCTCTCAAATATGTTTCTTTCCCCTTAAAAATGCAATATTTCTTTTAACTGGGAATATGGATGGGTCTGTGTGGAGCGGGGCTGCCTCGGAATCATCTGTCAATTTGATCGTGCAAAGCCTCTGTTTTCAGCTGGCATCCAGTGCAGATTTCAAAGCTGTGACTCACCCCCTCCTCGCAGGCTTAGCACCGAAAGAAAAGGTAATAAAATTTTAAAAAAAGAAAAAAAAAAATCGTTAAAAACAAGCATTTTTCAAGTGGTTCATTGCCGAGTTTTATTTTTGAGGCCTCTGCGTCAGGGAGTTTGGGGGGTGTGCGTGCACAGGAAGGGTGAAAAGGGCTGCAGGATTTCAGGAGCAAGGATACAAAAGGAATGGTTGGCCTTGGAAAGAGGAGGTTGGAAGAAATAAAATTATTCTAAACGAAGCCGGGAGGCCAAAATGCAAAGTTTTGTAGCAAAGGATAAGGCAGGAAAGGGGAAATCAGGGGAATAATTTTATATATAGTTAAAACATTGCACTTGTGTCCAATGTAGATAAACTCACGTAGCAAATGCTTGAAAATGAAACTGCCTCTTCCCTCCCTGCAATAACTGTACAAATGACTAAATAAATCCATATCTCATGGATAAATATATAACTATAAATACAAATAACTAAAATAAACCCACTCTCGGGCACAAAGTATGTGTCAAACTGAAACCCAGCGATTTCCTCTGAAAACGTGAATATGCCTTTTTCCTTTAGGCGAAATTCCCCCCCAATTTCTATCATTTTACCAGAAAGATCTTTTCATCCCAAAGCCACTTTTATCCGTGTGACCACAGCCCGACCTAACACCCAACTGGGACCAGGTTGCTGGGCCAGACACCCCAGGGCTCTGAAGCCCCCAGGAGGTGCCAGGGGATCTGTGCTCCAGCTCCAGAGGCTTCTGTTCCCGAATCCCAGGCCTTCCCCAAGACGAGGCTCCAGGCGGTGTCAGAAGGGAGCGCGAGCAGCAGCTCGGGGTTTCCCGAGTTGTCAGATATTTTTGTGACGCCTCATCCCGTGCACCTTAAATCCATGTGAGGGGAAAGGAGGCCTTAAAAATGAGGGTTTGTGATGCCTGACGAGGGCTGGTGCTGCCTCCGGGGCAGGGGCAGGATGCTCCCAGCAGCAGGGATGCTTCCTACGGGCACTCCCTGCTTGGAGCTCAGCAGGGCTTCCAACCCTTTATTCCAAAACATCCCGCTCCAGGATGGGGTGAGCCCAGCTCCCTGCGGGCTTTGGGAGAGTCCATGGGGTGATGTTTGTGCACCCAGTGTCCCCAGAGGGATCACCCTGCCCTGGGAGCACACAGGACCCACCCAGGCAGAGTGAGCTCGTGGTTAAGCCATGGAATCACAGAATGGGTTGGATTTAAAAGGGATTTTTAAAACCATCTCATTCCACGCCCTGCCACGGGCAGGGACACCTCCAGCTAGGCCAGGATGCTCAGAGCCTCATCCAGCCTGGCCTTGGGCACTTCCAGGGATGGGACAGCCACCTCTAACACCCCTGAAGACTCCAGGAGGCTGTGGGGCAGCAGAGCTGTGGAGCTGGTGTCAGGAGCTGAGGGGGTTGCAGAAGATCTCAGAGCACAGATTAGGAGCTTTCAAACCCAAATCTGCAGGCAGCTGCTGATGGGAAGCCCTTCATGATGCCAAGAGCTGGGATTTGATGCTTGTTCAACCTTTGCAGTCAAGATTGGGCGGGTGTGAAATCACAGAGCCCACGAGCGCCCAACCTCATGTGCTGAATTCACCTCTCCTTGCAGCAGGCAGTGTCTGGAATTATTCCTTTCCTCCAGCACTGATGTTTTCCCAAGTGTTTTGCAGGTTGGCCCCTCCAGCCTCTCTTCTGGACTCGTGTGGGAAGAGCTCCTGAGCAGCTCTGCTGTGTCTTCAGCCCATTGTTGCCACGTGAGATGGGTCTTGCTCACCTTTCCTTCGCCATTTCGGTGCCCAAGGCTGTTCTGCTTGCTCAAAAATCAACGCCAAGCTCCACTTGAGAGGGGCTTCAATGTTTTGTGAGCCTCTGCAGACCAAAAAGTGATCACCAGAAACACAGGCCAGGGGCTCTCACACCCTCTGAGTGTGGCCTGGAGCTGCTGAGAGCAGTTTGGGGCAGACAGAGAGGGAGGAGACCAGCGGTGCTGGGTGACCATCGACCACCTTCAGCTCCAAACACACCAGATCCATCCCAGCACATCCCAGGGTGGTTCTCCAGGGGCTGAGATCGGGATCTCTGCGGCGACTCCACGTTCTCTGACTGCTACCCAGTGACTTGTCAGTGCTGAGGTGGCCCTCCATGGCTCCGTCCTCCTGCCCACACCCATCCATTCCTGGGAAAGGTGGGGCAAAGATGGAATGGGACAGCTTGAAAAGCAGAGCCTGAGTCAGGCAGAGCCGGGGAAAAGCTCTGATAAAGTGGTGAAGTCCCCCCTGACCGGTCAGGCACCCCCTGCTATCGGGGGGCTTTTGGGGGCACCTCCAGCAGTAGCAGCCGGCCCAGGCTGGATCCCAGCCCGGGGAATTAGGGATGAAAAGCTGCACTACAGGTCTGGGGAGCCCACCCAGGGCCCTCCAGCGGGCTGAGTGCCAGGATGAGGATGGATCCGGGGGCCACTGAGAGCCCTCGCCCAGCGTATATTTGGTTTGTCTTGTGTGACACAGAGAACCTGAGTTATTATTTGATCCTGCCCTGAGTAATAACCAGATAAATGGGCCTGCGGGTTTCCAAATAAACACTTTAATAAATGAGGGGGGAATTAAAGGAGAGCTGCTCCCCCCCACCCCCCCTGCCCCGCTCCCAATATTAATGTTCCAATGAAGGCAGGCAGTGTCTAACAGAGCCCCGTGTACTGTAAATACATTTCTTGCACTGTCACATATAAACACTGCAGAGACCGAGATCAAAAGGTCTCGCGGTGCCGAGCAGGGCCCGTGATGAAGTGAACATGTTGCTTTGTGCCTGGGCTGGGGTGATGGGACGCCTGAGAAGAACAGACTGGCTGGAGACGGAGGAGCCCAGAAGGCCTGGGGGGCCTCAAAGGGGAANCGGACGCTTTTTCCCCCCTTTCCCCTCTCGGTTTGATTTATCCCACGGCCGGCTCGGGGAGCCTGACGGGCGCTGATGGATGGGCAGAGCTCGTCTGCCCAGCCCTGCCCCGGCGTCTGCCAGGACATCCCCGGCTTCCCTTCGTTCCCGGACACCCGGACGGTCCCTCCGGGCAGCCGTGGGCAGCGGGATTGCTCCGTGGGTCGTGTTTTCCTCATTTGCTGCCTCTCCCCGAGCCCGGCCTGCCCCACGCCGGGGTTATCCAGCTTGACCTTGCCAGCTGCTAAAGGATGGGATGTTCCTTCCCCGGCCAGTGCCTCCTTCCCGAGCCAGGGGAGCCCACGTGGGCGACCCTGAGACTTCCCTGCAGAAATGCCAGCAGGGAAAGGATCACGATGGGGTTTGGAAGCAGCAGGGTGCGGTGGAAGCGGTCCCACTCGGGATGGCGGGACAGCCTGCGGAGGGGTGGGATGTGGTGGGATTCATCCTCCTCAGGGCTCACGGAGCTGCTGGGATGGGCCTTGCAAGGAGAGGGCACAGGAGTGACACCAACACATGCCTTGCCTGCACCTTAAGCTCAGCTCAGCTCTGAAATTCAGGTCCTGGAAAAGCCCAAGTCGTGGCAAAGGTCGGCATGAGTGAGGGATTCAGGAGACTTTCAGACATCTTTTAAAAACCAGATTTTTTGTCTCTCTGTGCTTGATAATCCATCAAAACCCCACCGTGGGCCTGCTGTAACCCCCCACCCTTTCTCTGCAGCTACAAAGCCAACGGGATTGTGTGGCTCGAGCTGGAAGAAGATACCAGGAGATGGAACAATCCCCCTGGATACATCCCTGCTGCTCCAGCCATTCCCATCCCTCCGCTCCCCCGGGCTGGTGCATCCCCTGTTTCCTGTGACTCAAAGCCAAAATTCACACAGGGGCTTGACCACTGAACTGTTAAAAGGTCCATTAAAAAAGAAAGCCTTGCAATTCTGCTTTGACACCTCCCGTCTCCCGGCCCAGCTAGTTAAAATTTTGCTCCTATGTCACATATAATATTAACAATTTCCACGAAAATCCCTGTGAAATACAGGACATTTCTGATTCAAGCCCACAGATCCGGCCCAGCTCAGTCAGATTTTCCCCCATTTCCATTTCTTTAAGCCTGTGGTGCTGTTCTGGTTGATCATTCCTGATTTTCCATCCCCTGGAGATGTCTCAATAATGGCAACCTCCCCCTTGGGGCTCTTTGGCCCTGAATGAACTCATCCTTTTTCCAGAAGAGGATAACTTAAAAATTGCTGCTAGACCCTTGGTGATTTGTATTTGAAGGTGTTTACATTGATACAGAGTTCACTGAGCCACTTCCCTCTTCAAAATCCTCTGTCCTCTGATCCTTTTCTTTATGCAATTCCCTATTTCTTGCTACCGATGGAAATAATTTTCTGCTTGGAATTTTAAGGATTTTTGTAGTCAGTGTGCTGCATGAAACCTGAAATACCCCCAGAGTTCTTATCCTCCCCAAAAATTACACAATCCTTGAAAATTCCTACATAAACCATGTTGTAAAGACCTAAAATCAGAGCCACCCATCCCGCTGAGCACCGTGCAGGGCAATCCTGCCCTCAACATTCCCAGGAAGGATGAAGAGCCGACAGCAAAAAGCACAGGGAGAAGAAATAACTGATAAAGGCCCAGAGCAGGCTGGAAGCAGAGCTGGGAGGAGAAATTGGGTCTCTCCGAGTGGTTTTCGGGGAGCTGCAAGGTGAACAGTAGCAATTCCAGTGCCAGGGAAGGTCACATCCAGCCCCCGGGCTGGCTTTTGGGACAGGGAATTCCTGGGGATCATCCAGATGTGGTTTGAAGACATCCAGAGATGGCAAATCCATCACTTCCCCCGGCGAGCTGGGCCAGCGTTAATCACCCTCCCTTAAACATGCGAGCCTTGGGTTTGCTTGGAATTTCCAGGGATTCAGCTTTTGATTTGTCTTCCAGCTTTCCTCGCGGAACCACAGGCCCTTCCTGGCCTGACACCCTGGTCAAGGGCTTGGGCAGCTTTTCTGGGCTGATTATCTTGGATGCGTCATTAATTCACTTTTTTTTACAGCTCAATGTCCTCCCATCGTGACCTCCTTTTATTAATAACGCATAAACAATTGTGTTTCTATCATAAATAAATAGATATGTTCCCTTATCCGTGGATAGGACCCATTTTAAAAAAAGTTCTGATTTAAATATATTTCTTTTTCCCCCACTAAGTTTCCCTAAAATGATCATTTGCAAAATAACAACCAACAATCGGGGGGGTTCCCTCTGTGTTTTTACGGGATCACTTTGGTTCTTTAGGTTTCATTTGTCCACGTTATTTCCATGGTGAATACCACATCATTTAGGGAAAATACTTCTTAAATATCATTTTATTTCCACCCACACACCACGGACCAACTGTAGGACTCCCCACACAGAAGAAACACAGGTAAGATGATCTCCACTCTGATTTTAACAAGGAATGGGATGTCCTGACCAGCACAGGAGGGAAGGCGAGAGGATTAATTAGCTGGACAAGCTGCCAGTAATTAGGGAAAGGGCAGGACTTTCCCTCCCTGGGGTGGGAAATCCCATATAAGCCCCGGCACAGGAGGAGCTGCTGGAATGCTGGTGGTGTTTGGGTGCTGGCAAGGTGAGCATTCCCTGGGGTGGGTGGAATTCTCTCCACTGGGGAGAAGGGTTTGTAGGGCGTGAAGGGCTTGTTTGGGTTATTTTGGGAGCAGAAATGTCTTGCCCTGGGTGCTGCCAGTGGGGACCAAGGGATAGAGTTCAGTCATTCCCTGTCCTCTAGAGATGATTCCATTGAGTCTCTCCCTCAGACCCCATGAAACCAGGTGGATAATCCTTAAAAATCCTGAGATTCTCTAGCTTGGAGCTTGGCTGTGTCCAGATCTGCAAGCAGGAAGGAGACCTGGGTGTGCTGAGCTGTAGGTTTGGGGTATTTATTTCCTCTTTCCCCTCCAATGGGGTGGACAGGCAGGTTCCAGGGGGTCTCACTGTGGAAGTGAGGCCACTTCCCTGCCCCAGTGGCCTCAGATGAGCCTGATGTGGGTTATGCTCTGATTGTGGGGTCCCTGAGCCCTGCTGGGGACAATGTTTGTGCCTTCCCTCCTCACCTTCAGAGGCCTGTGGGTTTTGGGAAAAGCCCTCAAACGTCTTGGAGGAAGCAGCCCTTGGTGAGCAGAGCAGCAGCAGTGGGAGCCACTCCCTGCCCTATAAAAATAAGTCCTCCAGCACAGATTTCTTGGGAAGTGACTTGAAACCTGTGAGGTTTTAACCCTGTCAAGTTTTTTTTCTGTGCTTGAACTCCCTGTGTTTAACCCAGGGTTTGCTGTCTCCGATGTTCAGGCTCCATCCCACAGATGGAGGGGAAGATCTGGGGAGCAGCAGAGCCGGCTGGAGCTCCCCCCCAGCTCCTCAGAGCAGCAGCCTGAGGAGGAGGCATCGATCAAAGGTTTGTGGAGGAGCAGATTTGTGAGCACTTTGCTGAGTGACTCTCAGAAAGCGCCCGGGCTGGGGAGCTCGGCCCTCGCGCCGCCGCCTTATCTCTGCCCCAAACATCAGAGCCCCCATCTCGCTCCTGAGGCCGGGACCTGACAGCCTCGTACATTAGCACTTTTTTAAAGTGATGTCCACTTTTGAAATAGTACCTGTCCCGAGAGTGGTCACTTCATTTGACAAATGCCAGCGATGACAGCCGGACCTTACAAACTCCAGCCCGGCTCGCACGGAGCGCCCGCCCCGCCGGGGCTGGGGGGGGGGGGGGGG
>VZRJ01005027.1:126396-143475 GCA_013397565.1 Ptilonorhynchus violaceus
GAGAGCCCCGCTCCCCTCTGCTCTGTGGGGTCATTCATGTGTAGCGCCAACCCCGAGCCCAGAGCCACAGCCCAAGGCCTTGGGATGTGTGCCTGGATCCCACCAGCAGCATCAAACAGGGCAGCTGGAGGCAGTGAGAGAAGGTAGAAGGGGATTTTCCCAAGAGGAAGAAAAGCGAAGCAGCAAAACCACTCGTTGTCTTCCCGTGTAGGAAGGCTGGAGCCAGAAGGTTCTGGATGAGGCTCCAGCTCCAAAGCTGTCCCTGGATGTGTGTTTTGCCCTGGAGAGACCTCGCTCTGGTGGCCAGAGGGGTTTTCCTGGCTCCATGGGGTTGCTGTGGGCACTGTGCTGAAGAGCTGGGGCAGCCTGGGTGAGAGGAGACGGGGCTGGGGCTGCTCACAGAGCTGAGCAGGGGAGGCAGAGGAGAATCCCCTCCCCTGCCCTGCTGGGCCTGGGGAGGCAGAGGAGAATCCCCTCCCCTGCCCTGCTGGGCCTGGGGAGGCAGAGGAGAATCCCCTCCCCTGCCCTGCTGGGCCTGGGGAGGCAGAGGAGAATCCCCTCCCCTGCCCTGCTGGGCCTGGGGAGGCAGAGGAGAATCCCCTCCCCTGCCCTGCTGGGCCTGGGGAGGCAGAGGAGAATCCCCTCCCCTGCCCTGCTGGGCCTGGGGAGGCAGAGGAGAATCCCCTCCCCTGNGCAGGGAGAATCCCCTCCCCTGCCCTGCTGAGCCTGACAAGAGCCCTTGTGCCATGCCTGGGCTGTCCAAGCCACCACCAAAACCTGCACTGAAACTACTCAAGTGACAAATGAAGAAAGCTGGGAAACAACGCAATTTGGGTTGCTTGATTAATTTTCCGCTTTTTCTTGAAGCGGGAGGTTAAATACGTGCATTTCCTTGGATCGTGGTGCCCTGCTGGGGGTCTCTCTGGCAGATGCCCGGGGGTGCCGCAGCGATGTTTGTGCTGCGCTCGGTGTGAACGGGAGGCTCGCAGCCTCCGGGTGAGGGGTGCTGGGAGCAGCTGGGATTTTCTGGCCACGTGCCTGTGCCATGGGATGCCCACCCGCCACTGGAAAACTGAACTCTCAGCCCTGGAACTCATAGGGAAAAGCCTGTGAATAGGGGCAGTGGGAGTCAGCAGTGCTCTCTGGGGTCCTTGATCTCTTTTGCAGCTATTCAGCATCTCCCCAACGTTTATTCCCATATTCCCAGCAGGACTTCCCAGAGCACAATACGTGGGTGAGCATGTGAATGCTGTGCTCTGGGAAACACCGGCTTTGCCCCAAGTCTAAGGTGCCTGCACCCCTCAGTGTGTTTGGGTCCCCCTGACAGCGATGCTGCGGCTCACGGGCAGTGCCCACCTGGGCATTGCAGCCCTCAGGGCAGCCAGGGAGTCATCCCGAGACCCCTGAGCATGGAAAAATTTTCAGATAGAAGCAGAAAAAAATGTTTCTTGGGGAAACTCGGGTGTAGTTGAATTCTTTTGCTGTTTGGTAAAGGAAAATGATTGAAGTGCTCTTCAGGCATCCCCTTGGCCACTGCCTCTGCTCTGTGGGTTGGTGTGTGTTGGTTTCCTGCTCTTCCCTACTTCCGTGGGTCTCCATCGTTTGGCCCCACCTCTCTGTGTCCCTCTGCACCCTTTCCTCTGCTCGGTGTCCCCTCTGTCCCCTTCACAGGAACGCTCATGTGGGATATCACGAGTCGAAAGGGACCCACAAGGATCATCAAGCCTGACTCCTGGCCCTGCACACGACACCCCAAGAATCCCACCCCTGTCCCTGTGGGATGGGGATGGCCTGGGTGGATCAGCTGCAGGGAGAGTCGGTACCCTGAGGAAGGATGGGTGTCTCTGCTTTCAGCTGGCACAGGGAAGGTGCTCCAGGGTAATTTGTGTCCCTGGTAAATGGGGGCTCTCAGCAACTTGTTCCCAACTCATCGGTTTTTTGGCAGTTGTGGGGTGGGAGTGGAAATCAGATGAGTTTTTTCTCTCCTTTCCCTGGCTCTTAGATGTTTTCCCCAACCACCAGCTCGATGTCTCCAGGCCATCCCTCCACCTCTTGGTGCCCACCTCTCCGAGGAGTGACCTTCCCCTGCAGCTGCCACGTCTCCCTCCACCTCCTCGCCTCCACCGAGGCCGAGTTATGATGTGAAACTCCAACACTTACGGACAACTGGCACAGCCCAAGCTGAGCCTGCAATTTCCTGGCTCATAAAAACATGAGCTTCCTTCGGGCCCAGGTCTCTGCCAGGTCATATCGAGTCCCACACCACCTCCCCAAGGCCTCCCCACCCCCAAAATATTTTGTGACACCAGCTACGAGCTAGAATTTTTTTTTTTTAATTGCTCCATATGTTGGAGACACATGGAAAAACGCATAGGACAAATCCCCTTGGCCAGGGAGTGAAAAGCCCACGAGTTTACAGGGTGTTGCAAATAATCTGAGGCAAAACAAATGTTCAAGGCTGCCTCAATTGCCAATTTCTAGTCCATTGTTTTAAATCCCGGGAAAACAGGCCAAGGGGCACTTGTTAACGGGCCAGTAATTTTCTTCCTTTCTAGGCACCCCAGAGCAACAAATATCAAATATTCCTTGGGAAAGGAACGGAGAGTGGGGGCCTTTCTATTCAACATCTCCAAAGCCATCGCTGCCTCGCCCTCGGAGCGCTGGCTGCTTCCAGCGAGGAGCTTTTAACAAGCAATAACCTCCTCGGGAAGCAGAGCAGGGAAGCCACACGGCCGAGTTTGCAGCTCATTGTTGGGGCTGCCTTTTACGAGCCACGCCGGGGGCTCCCGGCAGCCGAGCTTTTTTGTAGCCCAGTCCATTAAACACGGCGAGCAGAGCTAAGGGGCGGCGGGGGACGGAGCCCCCGGGGATCCCGCTGAGCTCCCGCAATAAACGCAGCAGCATCCCACTTAGAATTCCAGCGGCAAACAGCCCGGGCAGGGAGGCTAATGCGCTGCTGCAGGGAAGGTCAAGTGTGAAAAGAGCCACGGTTGGGGTTTTTCGCCGGGGTTTGGTCGTTGTTACGAGGTCAGTTGGCCAAAATGCTGCTGGTTCGTGGGGAATAATGGTTGGTGCTGGGAGCAATGAGTCCTGAGTGTGGGACTTTGGGATCCTTCTCGGGAAGGCTTCTCCCTGAAATCCTGTGGATGTTACGCTGGTGTGTAGCCTGGGAGATGTGGCGGGGACAGGACCTGCGGGAACGGCTGGAGCTGTGCCAGGGAGGGTCAGGTTGGATATCAGGGAAAGGTTCTTCCCCCAGAGGGTGTTGGGCACTGAACAGGCTCCCCAGGGAATGGTCCCGGCCCCAAGGCTGCCAGAGCTCCAGGAGCGTTTGGACAACGCTCCCAGGGGTGCACAGGCTGGGACTGTTGGGGTGTCTGTGCAGGGCCAGGAGTTGGATTTGAGGATCTTTGGAGGTCCCTTCCCACTCAGGGTATTCTATGCGTGCTGGGCAATGGGCCCCAAGCTCCCAGCTCTCACTTGCAGCCCTGTGTTCCCACCTTTAACTGGACACGGTGTGGCTGTGCTGGCCCTGGCCATCCCAGAACATTTGCTGGAAAGCACCTCAGACCAAGCCAACATGAATTTTTGGGGCTAAATCCTTTCCCTTTTGGGCTGCAGGAGAAGGAAGGGCTGTTGTCTCAGCGTCAAGTGAAGGACTCCGTGGTGCTGCTTGGTGCAGTGAGAGGGGGTGGTACAGGGAAAAGGGGAGAAGAAGGAATTGAGCACTTGCTTTCCACAGCCCCCAGCTGCCCTGCCTGTGGGCAAAGGGCACAGCCACTCCCTGCCTGGTTCACTCTCTGGATTTGCTGGTGTTTTCCCAAAAAAAGCCATGCAGAGCCCTTATATTCTTCAGCTCCAGCCCTTCCCCTCTCAGGCAGCACATGGAAATCCTGCCGCGCCAAGCCTGGCTCAGGGATCACCAGGCTGTGACAAAATTCGAGTGGCCTTAAAATGGGGGGGGGGGCAAAAAAAAGAAACAAACCATTAATTTTTACATGGAATTCGGCCTGGCTGAACCCTCTGCTGTCCTTTCTCTGCAGGGGCTGCCCTTGGTTCTCGGCTGCTGTCACTTGCTGTCGTTTGAGCTGAGCATCTTCGTGTCATCTGAAGGGGACCTGGGTCTCCTTGTCCTTCCCCAAGTGTTTTTAGTGTCTCACCTTGAGGCTTTGACCTCTTGGCAGGTCCTTCCCTCCCTACTGATGCTGGGGGAGGGAAAGGAGCCGCTAGAAAATGCCCCAAGGTCAACACCGAGGTTGGCATGGGTTGCAGTTCCCACTGGAGAAAAATAGAGAGTTGGCAAATCTGGGAATGCTGTGGGAGCATTGGACTCTATTCCACTCCTGAGCCAGAAAGCTTACAATTATGAGTTTAAAACCAATTTATTCTACTTCTTTTTCATCTAAAATATCTGTGTTGCGGTTCTCCGGGTGGATGAAAATTTAAGGAGGAATAATTCCAGTTCGTTAAGGGGTTCAGGACCGGGACGGGGACTTCCAGCATCCCCGCATCCCAGCCGGTCACCGAGGGATGCTGCAGCCAGGGGGTTGCCATGGAGACGGGACGAGGGCCAGCCTGGGATGCGATTTGGTCCCCGCTGATGTCGCTGGGGAGGAGGTGACGTGGCCAGGGGACCCCTCGGGGCGCTGCCCCAGCCCCTCTGGCCCGGGGGGCTCGGGGCGAAGGGGGCGGGTGACCCCTGGTGGTGGCGGCTCCTCGGCGGGGCTGGGCCGTGAGAGCAGCGCCTGCTCGGCCATTCCGCTCAAATCCCGGAGTCTGGGATTGGGAGACGTTCCCTGGGCATTTTCCTGCTCGAAGTGCCTTGCACAGCTCGGGCTCAGCCAGGGTGGGAGGATGGAGCTAAGCCAGGGAGTCCCTGTGCCCTGCAGGAGGCTAAAATCCATTTTCCCCCCACTTGTGCCAACCAGGATCTGATCAGCACAGCTGTGGATGGGTTTTTCTGGGATCATGCCTTACTTGGGAACACGGGGTGCTCAGTTTAGTCCATCCTGTTCCTACCCGGGGGACTCCCTGCTGCAGGATGCCAGGGAAGCCAGAAATATCGGGGTCTGGAAACATTCAGAGGGCAGAGGGGATGCCTGTCTGTCAGGGGAGGTTAAACTCCAGGGCCTGGAGACAGCTTGGGATGGGATGTCCCCGGATCACCAGCAGCTGAGGCTGGAATAGCTCCAGGCATGTGTTGCTTCCTTGCCTGGTGCTGGCTGGTGTGAGGAGGAGGATGCTGAGCCAGCTAGGTGTCCAAACTGGCCCTTTGCTGATGGTTTTTATGGGGTTTGTGCCTTTAGGGAATCCATTTCGCTGCCAGATGTTGGCATAAAACATCAGGGCAGAGCTCTGAAAATTCCCCGAAGTGCAGGCAGTGCTTGTCCCTGTGCTCCAGCATGGGCAGGAGGGACAAGCACCCCGCTTTCCTGGGAAATGGGGAGGTGTTGAAGTGTCTGGCTCTTTGGGATGCTTATTCTGTGCAGGAAAAGGTCAATCCCTGGGCAGGGAGGATGGTTGGGGCTGTGCTGCTGCTGAGCACCTCAGGGATTTTCCTGTTTCCATCCCCTGCTCTGTGTGCGGGTTTGGTGGCACACGGTCCCGGGTTTCAGTCTCCATGGCTTTTTGGGGTAGGACCTTCTTGGCTCACCCAGCTGTGAGCGGGAGCAGGACTGGGAGTGCAGCAGGGATTTGGTATTTGCTGGGGCACTGCAGCTGCAGGTACCTCAATGCTGAATTAATCCAGCGGCTTTGGTTGTGCTGTAGAGATGGAGATGTGGAGTGAGACCCTATTTTGGGGGTTGTGGTTCTCCTGCCCCCCCATGAACCCCCGTGGAGGGGCAGGTTGGCCCCACAGAGGCTTTTGAGAGCTGCTCTCCGGGCAGCCGAGCTGCTGCACGGTTAATGGCTCGAGAAGGATGCAAAGCTTTAACTCTACCCTGCCTCAGCCACCATTTTTCTGGTCGGGTGGGCAGGAGGCTTAAAATGCCACTTTGGCTGCCAGGGAGATGGGGGGCCAGGGGAAGGGCGAAGGAAAAAGCTTTTACTTCCAAAAATAACTCCGGAACAAAACGAAGGGGTCGCGGGGCAAGCAGGGAAATGGAGAAGTGCCTCCTCCAGGGGCCAGCCCTGGAGCTCTCATCTTCTGAGTGCCCGGGGAGGGAAAGGCAGGATGTGTTCAACACAGTCCCTGCTGCAGAGCTAAAACGGGCACGTGTGAGAGCGGCGAGGGACGGTGGCCACTGCCCCTCCTCCCCCGGAACATCCTCCCAAAGAATTCCTCTCCTCTGGATGGGCAGGGCTGGGATGCAGTGGGACACGGCCATGGCAGCTCCCCTTGCCTGGCTCTCTGGCTCCTGCACGGTGATGCTGGAGCTGCTTCCCAACCCCAGCACTCTGGCACGGGGCGGGAGAGGGGATTGAGGGGCTCCTCTGGTCCCGTATCCGTGTTTATGCTGGTCCATGCCCGTGGATGTCTGTCTTGGAGCAGGATGGGATTCCCATCCGTGGTATTTCTGGTGCAAGGAGGGAGGAAGGACCCAAGCAGAGGCACGGGGACATCTGGGAGATGGGGACCCATCTCCAGCCCCCCTTCCCAGAGCAGGGTTTGCTTTGGACAGAGGGAAATGCTGGGGCTGGATCTGTGCGGGTCATGGGGAGCTCTGGCTGGAAGTGTTACAGGTGGGGAAGCAGGAACTGCTGCTTTGGCTTTTTTTTTCCCACCTCACTTGATTAAACCCCCATTTCCCACCCTCTGGAGCTCAGGGCTCCTTGAAGAAGCTGTTCCCTCCAGCTTGGCACTGATCCCATAAAGATGCAGCCCCTGAGCCAGGAGCTTTAGAGCACCAGGACACTGGGAGAAACGGAAAAAATTCCTGTACCAAAATGGAAAAAAAATCAGAATAACAGCCCAAAGGGGGACTCCTGGCCAAGAGCAGCATCTCTGCAGGGCACTGGGGCTGTCCTTGCTCCGTGGACCCAACACACATCCCTGCTCCATGCGAGGGTCTTGCCAGCGTGTCCCAGCTCCTGCTGCTGCAAAAGCCTCTTCCCCGTGCTTGGAGCCTCCCATCAAAAAAAAGGGATTTACAAAAGCCGATGCAGGGGGTATTTCTCAAAGCACGTGTTGGTCGGGCATTTACTACCCAGCGTGCCAGGAAATGCTGTTATTCCTCCCCTTCCCAGAGCCGGGAGACGACAACCCGCGGGATGTGCCTGCATTCAGCTGCGATCCATCAGGGAGGGGGGGCCTGGCCCCGGCTCGGGGGTGAGGGGAGGTCAGCGATTGTGTAAACAGGCACTTCAGAGTTCACCCCGAGCCGGTATTACTGTAATTCATTAGAGGTGTCAGCCTGCTTTGTAGTTCCTCGCTCGGAGAGCCCCTTGCCTGGCAGCTTCCAGCGCCCAGCCCTGCCAGCAGGAAAATAAACCTTTGCAGGAGGCAAAGTTGCAGTTGCGGCACTACCCTTAACAAAAAAAAATAAAATAAAAGTGAGGTTTGGTGTCTCTGCTTGTTTCCAGGCCAGGCTTTATTGCAGCAACAGGGGCTCCTCCTCCAGTGGGCAACCTGGGCTTGAAGAAGTCCCTTTGCTCCTGCCAAACACTGGAAGTGAAGTGCAGAGTGGTGCCCGAGCTCCCCCGCTGGAATTAGGGAATTTGTTCAGGGGGAAAAACATAGAGGGCACAGAACACACTGTGCTGTCCCACAGGCAGGATTTGCTTTGGGGAATCCCCAACCCTTTCCAGGCAGGAGCTTCTCCCTGCGGGCTGCCACGCTGGTGTGGAGCATCCTTTCCACCTCGGATCGAACTACTGGCACTAAACCCCACCAAATGAACATCCCTGGGAGGGTTTGGGGAGCCTGAGCTCCCCTGCGGCCCCACCTGGATGCTGTGCTTGGCAGGGAGCTCGGTACCGCTTGTCAGCGTGTGGGGATGGAGCAGGGCTTTCCAGGGAGCCTGCCAAGCCCCGGAGGAGGAAGAGAAGGAGAAGGGTTGGAGCGTTTCCCCCCCTGGAACAGCTCGTTCCGCTCCCCTGGCCGGCTTGCTCTGCTGCGACGCTTCACCCAACACACAAGGGCACCGCAATTCCCCCTCCCAGCGCTGGAGAAACCCAGCACGGGATATAAACTTCCAGAGGTGTCCAGTGAGAGGCTCATGTGGAGGCTCCAAACCCTGGGGAGGATGGAGAACTGCGGGGGGCAGCCCCACCAGCTCGGCTGGGCGCTCTGGCACCGGGGTGGTGACAATGAAGACCAAACTGCAGGGAAAGCAGGGAGAAAAGGGATGTTTCGCTCTGCCCAGAGGGTGATAACAGTTCCCAAGGGGGATGAAACCTCTCCTTCCACCAAAATATCCCTGCAGGTGTGGTTGGTGCAGCAGAGGAGGCGTTGGATGGCTGCTCCTCCCCAGCTCCTGCATCTGTCCCCAGGCGTGTAGCACAATTCCCAAGAGGAATTCTGGCCTCAGCCGAGTGCTGACGGGAGATGTGCTGAAGAGTGAGAGCCCTCTGTGGGTACAGCTTGGAAGGATCCCGGTCAAGTCCAAGGTCACCTCCCAGTGCTGGTGCAAAGATCTGAGAGGAACGGGCAAAAAAATGCGGAGAATTCAGATCCGCCTGGAGATGTGTGGGCCTGGTGAATCCCTTCATGGAACTGGACCAGTTCATCCCCTGGGTGACGGGGCAGGCTGAGGTTTGCCCGTTTTCAGGCACTAATGAAGGTTTCTCCTCCCCTGGAGCACGTGGCTGCTCAGTCCTGTTTGCTCCCACCAAACCCACGCCGAGGGAGATGCAAAGTGGTGCCCGACCACGCCGGCCTGGCCAAAGAGGGCAGAGCCCCCCGCTGCTGGAATTACAGAATTGGCTCAGGAGCACTTGGCTGAAGGCTGGATTTGATGATCTTGGGAGGCTTTTTCCCACTGTAATGATTGCAGGATTCTAAACAAATGACTTTTAACCCAGGTGACAATTTCCATGTCTCCCTTATCCGCCTCCTCAATGCCCACCCTGCTCCCATCCCACCTCTCCCCTCTTGACACTCGCTGCTGCGGTATCGGAGCGCTGCATTCCCAAAGAAATCCAAGCTCTCCCGCCCCGTTGCCGGGGAGTGTGTGCGAAACACTTCCGAGCTGGACCCGCTCCTGCTGCCTTCGAGCTGGAAGGAGCGGAGTGTCGGCTCCCAGCCCTGGAATTGCCAATCAACCATCTGGCCTCGCTCCTTTTAATTGCGTGGCGAGAAGGGAGGGTGCCCTGCATTCTCCCACATGGCATTTCCTCAGGGATAATTGTGCTGTGCAGGGATCCCAGCACCAGAATCACTTTGATTCCCGGCCAAGGCAGGCAGGTGCTTCAAATATTCCCCCTGCTCAGCCTCTCCCAGAGGGAAAAGGGTTTGCAAGAGGCATCTGGTGGGGGGGAAGAGGAGGAGGAGGGAGTTCAGCCGGGGTAGGTGGCATGTCCTTGGTGGGGGCTGCCCTGTGGCCTCGTGTCACAGCCATGTCCCTGGTGTCACAGCCATGTCCCTGGTGTCAAAGCCATGTCCCCTGTCACATCGAGCCCGTCCCTCCCGAGGTGTCAGCGGTGGCCTGTCACCCCACGCTGCCCCGAGCAGCCCGAGCCGTGCCCGGTGCTGTCCCCTCTGTCCCCACAGCTGTCTGTCCCTCGCTGCCGCTCCTCCGAAATCCCCCCTCCGTCCGTGCCCGGGTGTCAGCTCAGGTTTGGGATGGGATGGAGCGGCTGCATCCCTGTGCTGGGGGTTGTTTCTGCAGCTCGGGAAGCCTCCGGCCACTTCCACGACCCCACACAAGTGAAGGTCCTTGGGGTGTCCCTGGTGCTGGAGCACAAATAGTCCAGTGTGGAAAGGAGAGGCTGTGGCTGCACCCCTGGCTGTGCCACCAGGCTTTTCCCTGTGCCTCAGTTTCCCTCTCTGCTCTTTGGCGCAGGACGTGGCTGCAGGTGGGGGCTGTGGATCTGGATTTGGTGACAGGAGGGGAAATAAAGGCTCTGTGGGATTATTTGGCAGGCGAGCCCTTAGGGCTGGGACTTGCAGGATGTGACTGTGCCTGCGGGGGTGTGGCAGCGCTGATCACACCATCCCTCCTGCCTTATTTGCACTTTGTGGGATCTCATTTTTCTGGGAAATCTTTCCGAGGGATTTTTAGCTTCACCCCTTGGGAAGCCCCAGCACCCCACGTTGTGTGGGTCTGGCACAAGGTTATTCATTCCCTGGCTGCTGCCTATCCTGGTCTGGAATGGGGCAGCTGCAGCTGGGGGGGCTCAGCCTGGAGAGAAGGAGCCTTCAGGAGGAGCTTCCTGCTCTCCACAGCTCCCTGGACAGAGGCTGGAGCCAGATGGGATTCAGTCTCTTCTCTCAAGTAATAAGTGACAGAGAGGAAACAGCCTCAAGTTGCACTGGAGGGGGTTTAGATTGGATATTAGGGAAAATTTCTTCATGGAAAGGCCTGTCCAGCCCTGGCAGAGGCTGCCCAGGGCAGTGGTGGAGTCACCATCCCTGGAGGGATTTAAAAGCTGGGTGAATGTGGCACTCAAGGACGTGGTTTAGTGGTGGCCTTGGCAGTGCTGGACCTGAGAATCTTGGAGGGATCTTCCAACCTAAATAATCCCAGGATCCCCACATTCCCTTACTGGCCGTGGAGGCAGTCAGAGCATCCCAGCACAGAGCACCATCCCTCTGGAGTAATCTGGGATCCCACCCCTCAGCTGCTGGTCTGTTCCCACTGCTCCCTGCCTCCAACTTCCCCCACCCCTTTCCTCCGTGCCAGCCCCATCAGCTCTTAAACCCCAAACCCTCCATCCACCCTCAAAAAAAGGCTCATCCCCGCCCCATTCCCAGCCTGGTCAGCACGAGCAGACATTTTCACGTCTTTTTTTTTTTCCCCCATGTCTTTATTTTCCCAGGGTTTGCTGATAAATCCTGTCTCCACAGCCCCGGCCCTGATGGACTCATTATCAGGCACGGCACGGCGAGGAAGCGACCTGTGACCCCGCCCGGGGACAGGGGTGACCCCGAGGGAGTCGCCCTTATCGGCCCCTTCTAAAAGCTTCCCTTTCCAACGTGGCAGAGGAGCCTGGGCCGAGCCCAGCGGTGCCCGAACAGCCACGGGATGCAGGAAGGTGTGTCCCGGCAGGACACGGGGGCGCGGGAAGCATCGGGCGCGTGGGGCAGGGGTTATTCCTGCCGGGAGAGGCTCTGCTGGAGTGAAATCCATGACGCTGGAAGAGCCAAGTATTTGATGGAACGCGGCTGGGAGTAGCTCAGGGGGGCTGAGTCCACCTGCTCGTCCAGACAGGCTTCCCGCTGGGATTATCGGGAGAAAGCCCGCCGGGAGATAAGAGCGTCTGTGGGGGAAGGTGACACGGGACATCCTTGGCACGGGGTCCAGCCCACACACCGGGGCCGTCCTGCTGCCACCCACGCCCCTGGGACGGAGCGGGGCCGGGAGCTGTGTCCCCGCTGTTCCCAACCCACGGGCACTGATTTGTCTTCCCTTTTCCTCCCAGCTGTTTTCAGAGCAAGTGACCTTTCAACTCATCTTCTTGGAGATGATAAAAGCCTCAGGGCATCACCGACCCGCTTTTCCTTCAGCTCCCTCTCCAGGGAGAAGGTGCAGGAGCTGCTTGTGCCGGCGTGTGGGAGCAGGGATGGAGTCCTAGAGAGCCAAGGAAGAAGTCGGAATCCCATCTCTTGTTGCAGAGAGGATAAGGCCCCGCTCAGGACAGAGCGTTGTGGGGCAGATGGGAACAGCCCTGCTCCCCTCACCCTATTCCAGGGCACAGATCCCATGGGCTGAGGGCTGGCTCTGCCTGTGTGGGGGTCCCCGCTCCGACCCCCCAGCTCCCCAGCAGGGATTAGCCGGGATGGGCTTTTGCCAAGTCCCGGCTGTCACTGTGTTCCCACCTTTGATCAGGAGTCGGCATTCCTGAAGTGCTCCGTCTCCCACATGTTGGGCTGATCAAAGGCAGCTGTTGCCTGGACCCTCCCCGGAGCCCATTTGCACACACACGCCCAAAAATACAGGAATCGAGGAAACCGAGGGCGGTGCAAGGGGTGATGGATGAAGGGGAGACCGGGCGAGGGGCAGCAGCAGGAACATCCCTCTCCCTGGTCTCCTCATGGAGGGTCCCATCCACGCCCGGCAGGAAGGCAGGAAGGCCGCTGGGGAGTCTGTCAAGGGCTGAACAGGGATGCTGGAGGCTGCCTTGGGGCAGCTGGGAAAAGGAGTTGGACCTTTTCTGTCACCTGGAGGAAGCAGAAGTCACCAGCATCCGCTGCTCCAGAGGGAGAGGAGGAAGCCTGAGCCCTGCTCTGCTGGCGCCTCCTCTCCAGGGCAAGTGTGGTCCCATCCACTCTTCTGGCAGATGATTTATTGCTCCTGCACAGGATTTACCTCTGCTCCCCAGCTCCTGTAGTGCAAAGGACTTGGATGATCTGGATTTCCAAGTCCTTTCTGAATCCCTGGCAAGCTGAGCTGGCATCAGCAGCTTCTTGGTGCTTGGTGTGATGGGGAAAATCCCTCCTGCCCTTCCTCATCCTCACCCCCCTCTGCTGCTACTCAGCATTGCACTTTAGCTGCAAGGCTTTGAAAAATCACCATCTCCACCCAAAACCTGCAGATAAAGAGAGGGCAGAGAGCAGGAGCGTGGGACACACTTCCAGACTGTCCCCTGAGCTGAGGCAGCAGCTTCAGGTGAGGGCTAGTCTGGTTGGAAGCCAAATCCTGCTGCCCACAGTGCCACTGCAGCAATGACGCCCCCAGGCAAGGACAGGGTCCTTGCAGCATCCTGTCCCTCTAGCACAGGGCCTGGCAGGCCAGGCTGGGCAGAGTCCCAGGGATGAAGCCCTTCAGAAGGGCAGTCTCTCCTCCTCCTGCTTCTCCTCCTTCTCCTCCCTTGACCCCATCCCATCGTGCAGCACACAGCAGGGACGAGCATCCCAAGCACTGCCTTTCCAAGCACCAGCTGTATCACTAAAAGCAGCTTTTTATCTCCTCCAGGACTGTCAGGACAATTTGCTCATACGAGGAGGGTCTGGCCACCTCCCCTCCCCAAATCTAACATCTCCAGCAGCAAAACTGAGGAGGTTTGGGCAGCATTTCCAGTGGTGCTGTTATTAAAATAGTGTTACCCACTGGGGCAGGGTCAGCACGCCAAAACCAGGCAGTGAGTGTTGCTGGCTCCCAGTCACCCCTGTCCTCGCTGGTATCTGTGAGTTAATTTAGTCAGCACAAGGTCCTCAGCCAGGTTCCAGCCCTCTGCAGTAATCCCCCGAGGCTGAACCTTGCTCATTTCCCATATTTAAAAGAAAAGGGAAGGACTCCAGGTCTGAGTGCCAAGGAAACCGAGTACCTCCAGTGCTCACTGCCAGGGAGGGGTGTGGGTACCCTCAAAACCCCCCCTGAGCCCCCAAACCTGCTCAACAGCATCCCACGAGCGCCAGAGCGGGGAATCCTGTCACAGCCAAGGTGACCCCGGCTCAGATGGATCTTTTACCTTCCCCGTTCACCTCCAGCAGCGTCCGGCGCCGGCCGAGGCGCTCCCGATCCGACAGGCATGAAGGACATCCCGGGGCTGTGCTCGTCCTTCTCAGTGAGGCTGGCAGTGCCGGGGCTGGCCAGGGCAGGACCCCACACCACACCACAGCGGCTGCTCCGGCCCGGGGCACAGCTCTGCCAGCCCGGGTTGGCACGAGCGGCACCTGGAGAAGCCGAGGGAAACCTCTGCTGCCGCTCTGGACACCGCGGGGGCCACAGAGCAAGAGAAGCACCTCTCCAAACACCACAGCAGCCTCTGCATCCGACCCCTGCCTTCTCACAGCCAGGGGCAGACAGGCTCTGTGGCAGCTTCCTTCTTTCTCCCCCTCTCAGGAGCGCTTTTTCCCCTGGAGCACAACATCAGGGAGCCTTTGCCCCTCTGCCCACACCTGCCTCTCCCCGCGGAGACACGGCCCCGACACGGCTGTCCCTTGCCCTAACCCTGCTTCCCAAAGTTCAGTCCCGTGGCTGCAGGCAGCCCACGATGCCCCTTTAGAGCCAGGTGACCCCTGCTCTTTGGCGCTGTGTCCGAGGGGCCGGGCACGTAACGCGCTCCGACAGTTTCCCAGGATGGAGCTCACGGAGGGACCTCGCCTTCCTTCTCCTCTCAGCGCGGGGCTGATGGACCCGTGGGTGCCCCTCTCCGCCAAGCATGGATTTGGAGGAGTGAGGGAGGAGGGACGGTTACCACCTGGACCCTGCCACCCGCCTGTGGGACAGCCCAGCATGGAGTGAGGGGACAGGAGACAGACGTGGTGCTCTGTCCAGACAGCACCCGGCTCTGGTGTCACCTTTGCTGGACACGTCACCTCCCAGCTGCCCTCAGCCTCGTGCTGCTCCACGCCAGTTCAGGCAGCCAAACCTGGGCACAGTTCTCTTCCTTTCACTTCCCCACACAGCTCCCTGCACCCATCCCATCCTTGCCAGGAGCAGGTCCCGGCATTGTTGTGGGGACAGGTGACATGTGGTGGCACTAAGGCAGGAGTATCTCATGCTGGCATCATCAAAGACAATAGTTTCCATGGGGAAAAACATCCCAAATGATTTATTTGGACTCTTCCCCTGACTATCTGGAGCACAGGCTGTGTGACCTGCCCCCAGTGAACCATCCAAACTGGCACTGCCATGCCTGGTCCATCCCCTGCCAACACTGTGTACCAGCAGCTGAAGGGTTAAGGAGGATTTTTGGGACAGATATTCAAGCACTGGGAGCTTTCCAGAATGTCCTTTGAGCCTTCTCAAGACAGGGCCTCAGTTTCCCTCTTGTCTGCCCGGGGCCAGGGTCTCGGATTGGAGCCTGCCTTGGGGCAGGACCTTCCACAGTGCAGCAGATCCACCCGCTGAAGGGACAACTCTCTGATCTCTCTGATCCCCCTAAAATCTCCAGTTTTCCAGAAAAAGTTGTTCTGAGTCTCACATCTGTAAACTTAAAATCTTGATGCACCCTGAGGAGCAGAACCCACAAAGGAAATCAAATCTGAAGTCAGTGTGTGAAAACTTGTGCTTCTGTACTGAACCTCTGCATGTGGGGAGGGATGAAATCCATTGTTTTCAAACAAGTGAGATCAGCAAAGCTGAGCGTCTCCATGGACTTTGCCAACCCCCTGTTCCTGCAGGGACACTGGAATCAAGATTCAGTTGGGTGCCTGGCCTGGAGCCTGTCTCAGTTAAGCATTGCTCTCCCAAGCTTCCCAGGAGAACCGGCTCTGTCTGATCCCAGACATCCTCAGGGATCACAGCTGCACCAGCTGAGCTGGGCCAAGCTCCCATGTGGGGAAAATCATCCCCAATTGCAGAAAAGGCCTTTAGGAGGGACATTGCAGCCCCAGGGGGTGGGAGGTGAGGACCCGGGAGGAGCAGGAGGGATGGACACAGCCGGGATCCATCCCTATCCCAGCCCGGCAGGACCAGGCGAGCGAGGACAGGAGCCGGGCACCGCTGCCGGCTGCACACAGCAGGGGAGGGGGACACGGGGAGGGAGGCAGGGGACGAGTGTCTTGGAGAGGACAGGGATGACAAGGGCAAGGTCCGGACGCGTTCGTGCCGGCGCGAGGGTCCTGTCAGCGGCAGCCTGCATCCCGAGTGACAGCCCTGACAGCCCGGCCAAGGACGAGGCACGAGCAGAGGGCAACGGGGGGAGGGAGCCGGGTCCCTGTGCCGTGACACCTCCCCGAGACCCCTCTGAAGGGCAGGTGAGGGGACAAAGCAGCGTTTCCCCCCGGTCAGAGCCGTGGGGTGAGAGGGGGTTGTGCTGTGCGCTCTCCCTCAGAGTAGGATGGCATTCCCAGAGCATCCCACCCTCTCCTGCTTCCCGTGCCCTGAGCCTGAGCATTGCCTCTGCTCTCCCTCCATGGAAAACGCATTTCCCTTGCTGTTCCTGTTGGGGGAGAGCATGGGCTGCACCCCAGTCCTGCCGGGACCCTGGGAGGTGGCAGTGGCGTGGCTGAGTTGGGGCTGCCTGCCCCAAACAGCTTCCTGCCGTGTCTCCCTGCTTTTTTCAGCCTTTGGGATGGGCTCAGCCAGCTGGCCTGTGGGGAAAACAATGAGAGCTAGTGCTGAAGCTGAGCACTGTCCTGGGCATTTTCCTCTGGGAATTAAGGTGTAAAGTCAGATTTCAGGCTCGCGTAAGACAGGCAGAGCTGGGCTGAGGGGCTGTGAGCAGGAGGGGATGCTTGAAGGAGAATAATCCCGCTTCCCCAAAACATGCCCGCCCTCCAGCAATGGACCATGGAAGCATAGAATATCCTGAGTTGGCAAGGACCCACAAGGATCATCAGTGCAGCTCCTGGACACCCCAACAATCCCAGCCTGTGCATCCCTGGGAGCGTTGTCCAAACTCTCCTGGAGCTCTGGCAGCCTTGGGGCCGGGACCATTCCCTGGGGAGCCTGTTCAGTGCCCAACACCCTCCGGGGGAAGAACCTTTCCCTGATATCCAACCTAAACCCCTCGGCCCCAGCCCCAGCCGTTCCACGGGTCCTGTCCCTGTCACAGGGAGCAGAGATCAGAGCTGCCCCTGTGCTGTCCCTTGTGAGGGAGCTGGAGGTGGACCTTCAGGTAGAAGACCTGCAGCGTTTAATAACTCTCAAGCGGCTTTTAGTCCATGATTTTTGCTTTATTTTGTCCATGAGAGGTGCCACAACACAACAGCCCCTGGCCATGGCGTTATTTAACCACTCCTTGGAAGGAAGCTGCTTTTACTTATAGAATCCCACAATGGTTTGGGTTTGAAGGGACCTTAAGGACCACCTCGTTCCCATCCCCTGCCATGTGCGGGGACACCTTCCACTAGTCCAGGTCGCTCCAAGCCCCGTCCAACCCGGCACCTTCAATACTTCCAGGGATCCATAGTTTCCCTGGGCCGGACCCTCTGTCCCACTTCCCTCCTCGCTCCTCCGTGCCTTTCAGGCGTGCCAGCGAGGCACTCCGCGCCTTCCCCCGCGCAACCCCGACATCTCCCGGGGGGCCGCGGCCGCCCGGAGCCGGGAGCGGCGGGCGCGGAGCTCCCTCCTGCGGCCCCGCCGAGCA
>VZRJ01005027.1:143585-198566 GCA_013397565.1 Ptilonorhynchus violaceus
AGGGCAGGGAGAGGCACCGGGAGGGGACGGGGCACGCGGTGTGGTGGGGACGGGGGACAGCGGGGAGATTCTCCCGGGAAAGGAGGTTTGAGGTGGTGGGAGGGTGAGGTTCTGGAGGGGGAGCAGCCGGCGGAAGGAGTTCTAGGGGATAAGAGGTCGTGGCCATGTGCTGGGATGGGGAATATGGGGACATCTCGGGGGCAGGATGGTGGGAGACCTTGGGCAGGGAGAGCTCCTGGAGGGGTCAGGGAAGGGCCCTGGGGGCCAAGAAGCAGCATGAGGGGCATGGGCTGGGGAGGTGCCCCAGGAGAGGGGAGCTGGCAGCCCCTCAGGGTGAGGGAGTAGAGTTTGTTGTGGTCGCTGCCCTCCCCTCGTTGTCTGGGAGTTGGGTGCAGGTTCCCTCTGTGCTGCTCTGCTCAGCAGGATCTCACCGTGTTCCCCATCCATGTAGAGGATTCCTGGGGAAGATGAAGGGGTTTGGTGCTGAAGTGGGAATTTTTGTCATTTTATTGATACAGTGTGGTTCCTACAGCCTTCCAGAAGGCCTTTGATTGAGAATATTTTGGTTTGGACTTATCCACGAAGCATCTCTGTATCTATTCCGTGTCTGATTTCCCTTCCTGCTGTCTTCCCGCCTTTCCCAGATGAAAGAGGATCGCTTCAGGAAGCTGTTTGCTGCCTTTGGCACGCTCACTGATTGTTGCCTGAAGTTCACCAAGGATGGCAGGTTCCGGAAATTTGGCTTCATTGGCTACAGGTCTGAGGATGAAGCTCAAACAGCCCTGAACCACTTCAACAAAAGCTTCATAGACACTTCCAGAATCACAGTGAGCTGATCTTTGAAAATACCTTCTTGGGGTTCTTAAGGAATGGGATATTGGGAAGAGATTCTTCCCTGCAAGGGTGGGGAGGCCCTGGCTCAGGTTGCCCAGAGAAGCTGTGGCTGCCCCTGGATCCCTGGAAGTGTCCAAGGCCAGGCTGGACTGGGCTTGGAGCAACCTGGGCTAGTGGAAGTTGTCCTTGCCCATGGCAGGGGGTGGGACTGGGTGAGCTTTAGCTCCCTTCCAACCCAAACCATCCTGGGATCCTGTGACTGTGCTTAAGTGAGCACTGCTGACTTTGCCATGTTGATTGAACGTGTGCTCTGTGCTTTTAAAATAAACATCCGTATGAAATTGCTTCTGCACCCCCCCCACCCCATCAGAGTGGAGCTATCCAGCAGTTACAGGACCAGATTGTTTAACATGCATTTATTTAAAGTTCTGATTCATTCCAGGTTGAGTTGTGCAAGTCTTTTGGTGACCCTTCCAAGCCCAAAGCATGGAGCAAGCACTCCCAGAAGGCCCCTGCCCCAGAAAAGCAGGCCAAGAAGCCCGTGGCAAGTGCAGCTCCTGCAGGCACAAAGAAAGTGAGTCTTGCCTGATTCCCTGAGGCTCTGACGAGTGTCAGTGACAGAGGAGGGTGGCCTGGGGTGTGGGGAAGGGGCAGAGCAGCTGGCACACCACAGGGTGGAGTCCTGGTTCTGGCATTTTCTGCCTTAGGATCTCTGTGCTGTTGGGTTACCTGAAATTGCCTGTGCTTCTAATAAGCCTTTTTTTTCCCCCAAGGATAAAAAGAAGAAAGATCCAGTGGATAACTTAAAGGAGGTGAGTTCTTTAAAGCACTTTTAAGAACCAATTATAAAAAAAGAGTGGTGATGAAACATCTTGAGAAGACTTTAATCACCTTAAGGGCTCACCTTGTCAGTGTGAATTGATCTCCCCTTAAGGGATTTCTGGTTTTACACTGCTGGAAATGAGGTGATATCTTTGATTTCCAGCTCCAACGAGCTCTCCTGTGTCTCTCTTCACAGCTTATCTGCTTGTTTTCTTTTTTTTTAACAGCTGGAAGAAGATAAAACATTCCAGGAGTTCTTGGTGGTTCACCAGAAGCGGTCCCAGGTGGCCACTTGGGCCAATGACACTTTGGCAGAGGAGCCCAAGAAGGGAAAATCATCATCAGCAGCAGCAGATTATCTCAACTTCGACTCAGATGAGTCTGAGGAGCTGAGTGAGAGTGGGGATGAGCCCTCTGAAGAGGAGGAGGAAGATAAAGGTACCCAAGGGAGCTCTCACCCTTTGGTTGTGTTGGTCACAGTGGCTGTGAGTGGCAGTGACAGGATGGGGCTCAGACAGTGTGACCAGGAGGGTGGGTTCTCACCTCTCTGTGTGCTCTGGGTGTGTGATTGTTTCCTCAGATTTGGGTAAATGTGGGAAATGCAGTGTGGGATATTAAGGGGGTGGCATTTGTGCTTCCCCTGTGTCCTTAGGGCAGTGTGAGGGAGGAGTAACAGGGCAAACATCTGCAGCTTTCCTGGCCTGCAGCCACTTTCAGCTCCAGCATTTCCAGAGTGGTTTCTGCTCACTTGGTAACCTGTGCCTGATATCTGGGAACTTGTCTGGTCTGTCTTTGATGCACATTTCTGGCCCTGGGGTGTCCCTGGGCCCTGTCAGGGTTCATGGGAAGGGTTCAGTACCTTGGCTCCTGAAAGGAAAACTGGAGCAGTGGGTTAATTTAGAAGACTGAGAAGTCTGGGTTGCAGCTTGGTGTGTGTATTTTGGAATTATTTTGGAATCCAGTGTCCCTGGAGCAGTGATGGGAGTGGGTTTGCAGCTTTTCCCCCTCCCTCCATGGTGTTTCCTTATGCTGTTCTGTTGGAGTGAGTGGTGTTTTCCCTGCTGCTCCTCATCTCTCTTTGGGTAATTCAAATGTAGGTGTGATTGTGCCCTTTTCCCTGTAAAACTAAACAACTGAAAACCTCCAAACTCCTTTCTAATTTGTTTTGTACATGAATTGTTGCTTTGAAATCCACACTGTCAGTCTGGAAGTGCTGAGATAAAATTGCTCTGCTGTTCTCAAGGCTTTTCCTTCCCATGGAAAGGGTGGAGGAGAGGAAGGTGATGGTCATGGTTGTGTCAGTTCTCAGCTTTCACCTGGCCTGGGGGGAGAGCAGCAGCCTCTGTGTGAAAAACTTCTCTGATCTCTCCTCTCTGGCAGCAAAGAAAGGAGGGAAAAAGGCAGCAACCAGCAAAGAGCTCTCAGATATGGATTACCTGAAATCTAAAGTGGTGAAGGATTCTCCCTCCTCATCCAGTACAGAGGAAGACACAGAGAGTGAGGAGGAGGAGGAAGAGGAAAGTGAGACTGAGGAGGATTCAGGCATTGCAGAAACCCACACAGAGAAGAGGGGGAAGCCAAAAGCCCAACAAACAGAGCGGGAAACACCAATGGAGAAGAAGAAGAAAAAAGGATCCACACTGGAGGTACAGCTGAATTAGGCTTCTGTCTGCTCTAAAGCAGCAGCTTTGTGGGTGGCAGGTGTCTGTCAGTCCCTGAGGGGCTGCAGGACCCGCTGGTACCAGCTTTTTTGGAATGCTCGGTGTGACCCATTCCAAGGGTTTGCTGAATCTCCTCGGTGCTGATTCAATTCCTGAGGATGGACCTTCTAAAAAAGTGCTGCTACTGCCCTTTTCAGAGGCTGTTTTTTCCCTTGTTTTCCAGGGAATGCTGTCCTGCAGAGCTCAGTTTTTAGTGTCAGTGCACCTTCAGCAGGCACCTCCTGCCCCACGCAGTTTCCAGAACCTCTTGATATTCTCTCCCACTCTTCAGCCTCCTGTTTGCTGGACGAGCCCAGCTGCTTGTGCTGTGATTTTTTTTGTTCTTTCCCTCAGCTTTTTTTCCTCTTTTCTCTCCCATGCTGTGTGCAGACCCAGGGCAGCTCGGGGGAAGCCAGCACCCCCTTCACAGTGAGACTGCGTGGGGCCCCCCGGAACATCACCGAGGCAAGTTGGGCTACCCAGCAGGGGATGGGGGCTCGGGGGGGGTCTCAGTGTGTGACTCTGCAAGCTTTTTGCAGAGATTTCTCACTTTTCACTGCTCTGAGGGTTGTGTGGGCCATGAGGGAAACTTTTGTACTGGCTTTGTGCAGAGATCTGTTTGTTGCACGGGGTGTTTCTTATATAAAATTTAACTCTGCTCATGCTGATTTTTGTGTCTGAGAACTTATTCAAACAATTCCAATTCTTCCTGCAGCAAAAGATCCGGGAATTCTTCCTGCCTCTGAAGCCAGTGGCAATCCGGATGGGAGGAAAGGCCCAGGGGAAGAATTCAGGTAAGAGCTGGATGTGGAAGGGGGGTTGGATCTGAGAGTTAGGGGTTCTCTCAGTCACACCTCTGCTCTTTGAATCTGCAGTTCCAAATCCCTGGCTCGTGTCCTGATTCTTCCAGACCTTTCCATGACTTTGCAGCTCTCCTGCCCTACTTGCTGCCCACAGGATGCCCTGGGCAAAGTAATGTTGGCTGTGCTGCCTTCGGAGTAGCAGCGGGAGCCTCTCCTTTGATCTGCCTCCAGCACTTTTCCAAACACCCCAAACCATGCCTGTTCCCCTGGGATAGCTGCAGCAGCCCCAGGGGACTGTGCTGAGCTGTGTTTGTGAGCTGCAGGGCAGCCTTTAGCCAAGGTGGGTCTCCTGATGGGCTGGGAGGTGCCTGGCAGGAGTGTGGAGCAGGTCCTGGGAGCTGGCAGGGAGCTTTGCCGTGTGCTCTTTTCCTTTAATAGTCTAAAAACAGATGCACCTTTTCTATGCTCCTGGAGGCACCTGTGAAAGCCTTTTGCAGCTGCTAAGTCAGGCTTCTTTGATTTGTATGTAGAGAAAAAGCTTTTAAAAAGCAGCCTTCCTGTCTGACATGGCCATTTGCAGGCTGGATGGAAACTTTTAATGGGAGCCGAATGCTTTATCTATGGGAATCTATATTAAAGCAAGCCCAATTCACCCTTAATTACCCAATTAGTGGCTGTGTGTTCCCCACATGATGCTCAGTTGAACCTTTCCTCCCTCCAAGGTTACATCTTTGTTGACTTGAAGAGTGAAGCAGAAATGCAAAGGGCCTTGAAGCGAAAGAAAGAATTCCTGGGTAAGGGTTGTTTGTTCCTCCTTGTTCCGGCTTCTGCCGGCGGCAGGGGGGGAGCTCAGCTGCTCGAGTGTTCCCTGCACAAGTAGCTCCTGTTATTGGAGTTTTCCACAGGCAGATGGTTCCCTGGCTCAGCCCACGTGGGCTAAACCAGGTGCTGTGACAGGAGCTGCGTGTGGTGCCGCGGGGCCCTCGTGTTTGGCCGTGTGCTTGAGGTGGTTCTTGGTATAAAAATCATATTGTTGGAGTCCAGCTTTGTACAAACGGTTCTGTAAGGCTGTGTTGGAGCCCTGTGCTTGGCCTGGCCTTCAGTGGAACCACTGAAATTCTGTTTGTGGATATTGTGGATGGAATGGGAATGTCTGCTTGGTGCAGGCAGAAAGGCTGGAGCTCCCTGAAAGGAAAGGGGGCTGTTGATATCCTGATCTTTATGAAGATTGATCTCTTGCAGCCCCCACCTCCCCTTCATTTTTCCCTGTCAGGCAGAGTCCTGCTCTAAGCCTGGGCTCTTTGTACTCATGGCCTTGGGAAGCATCCAGCATCCCTGTGTGTGTGTTTGGGGATTAGGTGGACGCTGCGTGGAGGTTTCCCGGTGCAGGAACACCCCGAAAGAAACTGTTCCAGCCAAACCTGCTAAGCAGCCATGGCAAAGGAGGCTGAGGGATGATGAGGAAGAAGAGGATTTGTCTGAATCAGGGAGGCTCTTTGTCAGGAATCTCCCTTTCACCAGCACTGAGGAGGACTTGGAGAAGATCTTTTCGAAGTACGGTGAGTATTTGCTGTGGGAGTGGGACTTGCAGGGCAACATCTTGGGGTGCTCGTGCTGGGCCCACCTTGTCCCTGTGCAGCTCCTGGGCCAGGCTGGTGCCTCCCCACACATCCAGAGCTGCCCTGCCCTCCCTGGCTCCCCTGATCCCTGATTGTGCCTGGGAGGTGCCGTGTGGGGGCTGTGCAGGGCCGTGTGTCACCACAGCCCTTGCCCCTGCAGGGCCCCTCTCGGAGATCCACTTCCCCATAGACAGACTGACCAAGAAACCCAAAGGATTTGCTTTCATCACCTACATGATGCCCGAGCACGCCGTGAAGGCCCTGGCAGAGTTGGATGGGCAGGTGTTCCAGGTACAGCAGCTGCTGCTTTTCCTGCGCTTTGGTTTGGGAATGTTTGTCAGGAACGTGGCCTCGAGTTGGCTCCTGGGCTTTATTAAAAAGGTTGAGCCTCTTCTGCTGTGCTGTGTGGGAACACAGGTGCTTTTGGTGCAGGAGCTTGGTTTGAACAGCCTGGCAGGTACCAGAATCCTGGCAGAGGTGGGGAAGGAGCTCCAAGTCTCATGTTCTGTGGCCAGTCTGGTTTGCAGTTGTATCTCCTTTGGGAAGGAAAATTCCCTCCTTCCACCAAGGCTGTTTGACTAGGAAAGGTGCCAGAAAACTTCCTCCACTCTTTTTAGCTCATGCACCTCTGTGGATTATTCCAGAGCTGCTGGACCTCCTCTTCCTGTCTTCCAGGGCAGAATGATGCATCTCTTACCATCCACAATCAAAAAGGAGAAGATGGAAGATGGAGATGCAGAGGAGTCCTCCTCCTACAAAAAGCGCAAGGAGGCCAAGGACAAAGCCACCAGTGCCAGGTACAGCACAAGCTGCCACATTCCCAGGTGGCAGGAATGCATTTGGGGTCTTCACAGGGGCTGGATAGATTCCCAAAATAAATTGATAAAGCATTTGCTGTGCACCTCTTTGCTTTATCTCTTACCTTCCTGACTCCTCTGTCCCAGTAGCTCAGTGGGCAGCAAAAATTGAGGGAAATGGGGGTTTGAATGGCTTTGTATGAATTTATTTCTCTGGTGCTGGTCTGATGCTGTAATTCTTTAGGGTGGTGGTTTCAGGTCAGTTGGGTCTTCCTCCTCTACTTGGCCCACCTGTATTTCTAAAACTTGAAGCAACTTTTCTCTTGCTGTTTGACAGAAGTGGTTCTGCTACTTTCTACCTTAAAGGGAAAGGGATGCAACCTTGCTTGCATGGCCTTTGTGGGTTTGGGAAGGCACTTGGAAAGGTGTGTTCCTCTGAGCCAACACCTGAACTGCAGCTGGAGCTGCAGAGCTGGGACCAGTCAGGTCTGGGGCAGCAGAGCTCCCAGCCTGCACTGCTGCCTTTTTGTTCGCTGTCCACTCACGTCTCCCTCATCCTGTCCCTTCCCTGAGGATATTCCACCCTTCCTTCCCTCTAACTCCTCACCCTGCCTGCTCGTGGGGGTGCTCAGAGCTGCTTTTTCCCAGGACCACTGAGCAGAGAGGCCCCAGTGGCAGAAGGGCCCACCTGACTGAACCTGGCTCTTTTCTCTCCCCAGCTCCCACAACTGGAACACGCTGTTCGTGGGCACCAACGCCGTGGCCGATGCCATGGCTCACAAGTACAACGCTTCCAAGAGCCAAGTGCTGGATCCTGTGAGTTGGCTCCTGTGGGATCTGAGCCTGTCAATCCCTTTGTCCCTGGAACCAAGTTACACTCCCAGCCCTCCTTCCCGCTCTGCTTTCCTGTGCCTGAATTTTGCATTTCTACACTGGAAGTTGGTGGGAATTTACACCTGAAAGCTCAGATCCTTCCTGGAAACTTTGTTTTGCTTTGGGAAGTGTTCAGATTCCAACAGCAAAACTTCCAGCAGCTCCAGTGGAGCTGGAGCATTTTATCCTCAGGCTGCTGCCCCATTCCCTTTGCATGTGCTTCTGAGAGCAGCAGGAGCAGCAGCTGACTGATGATGTTGCCTGCAGGAGAGCAAGGACAGCGTGGCAGTGAGAGTGGCTCTGGGAGAGACGGAGCTGGTCCAGGAGATCCGGCGGTTCCTCGTTGAGAACGGAGTCAGCCTGGATTCCTTCAGCCAGGTGAGAGGCTCAGCTGGAGGCAGCAGTGGGGACCTGCCTCTTCTAGCCCTGGTGTTCTCAGCTCTCTTGGAAATTGGTAATGAAATCCTCACCATCTCACAGGATTGAACCCTCTGTGATGAGTTAGGAAATGTTGTATCCATTTGGAAATGCAGCTGCCCTTGGGATGGGAGAAATCCACAATATGATGGCTTTAGGATGATGGTCAGCCTGCTGCAGGCAGGGAGGGAGCCCTGTGTCCATATCAGCATGGATCTGCAGCTGAAACCTCCATCCACGAGCATTTGTGGAACTGGGAGTTTGTAATGGGATGTGGATCTTGCAGGAAGTGTTTTCTTAAATGACTGTTGGTCCTTTGGGATCCTGGACAGGGGCGACGTGGAGAGAGGGAAAGCATGGCTTGTTTAATCTGAAATCTCCAGTTAGAAACCTGTTGGAGCTGCCCTTTTTACATCCCATATTCCCTTTCCTTGCCCTGCTGGGCGTGTCAGGCTGCTGGGGAGAGGAGCAAGACGGTGATCCTGGTGAAGAACCTCCCAGCTGGCACGAGCATCCTGGAGCTGGAGGAGGCCTTTGGCAAGCACGGCAGCCTGGGCCGGGTGCTGCTGCCAGAGGGAGGGATCACGGCCATCGTGGAGTTCCTGGAGCCAACGGAGGCCAAGCAAGCCTTCACCAGGCTGGCCTACTCCAAGGTGGGGCAGCTCCCTGGGCAGGGTGGAGTTGGCGGGTTGGGAAGTACAAAAGGGCTGGCTCCGAGTGTGGGAAGTGGGATATCCCAGAGGCACTGCTGTTACCTTGGGGTTTAGGGAGGTGCTCGGTGCATCCTTGTGCAGCAGAGTAGGGCTCAGCCTGCAGAGGATGCTGGAGGAGGGGGCTGTGACACATCCACAGGGTCTCTCTTCCCGATCCAGGAGTGTGACGCTCATCCTGTGAGGCTGGCTCCTTTTGTGGCAGAGTTTAGCCACCTGAAAAGGTTCCTCAGCCTTTGCACTGCTGTTTGCCATGACAGGGCAAGATGAAAGTGAAGCTGAGAGCAGAGTTTTTCCTTCAGGCCTCGCCCTTCACTCCTCATTTCTCTGCTGTCTTCTCTTCCCAGTTTCGCTCTGTGCCGTTGTATCTGGAGTGGGCTCCAATGGGGGTTTTCCTCAGCCCAGGCCCTCAGAAAAAAAAAGCTGAGGTTGCAGAAAAGGAGGATGAAGCAGGGCTGGTACCAGGTGAGAACTTGGACTTGCTGGGGTTCCCTGGTTGTGTCTCTCTGCTCTTGTGTCAAGCCCCGGGGTGTGTTTTGTCTGGGTGACTTCCCACTGCAAGGACATGCTCCTCCCTCCCTGAATACACCTCCCTTCTCCCCATCCCAGGGGCTCCCTCAAAATTTGGAGTGGGCAACTCCCCAAAAATTCGGCTGTTACATCTTTCCAAGTTTGGTTTATTCTCCTTGTTTCAGGTGAAGCTGTAAAAGACTCAGAGGAAGCAGCAGCACAGGAGGAAGAGGAGGAGGATGAAGAGGAGGAGGAGGAAGAAGAAAATGTTCCTGGGTGTACCTTGTTCGTCAAAAACCTGAACTTTGCCACCACAGAGGACACTCTGAAGGAGGTGAGCAATAAGGACTTGGTGTTTAAAGGATTTCAGCTGCAGCCAGCATGACCTAGTGAGAAATGAGAGAGCACTGGGTTGTACTGGGACTGGGAACACCACTTCGAGGTTTCAGGTGTCAGTTAAGACTAATGCATCTGAAACTGCTTTGGTGGGGTTTAATTCCACCTCGAGACAGGTGGAGGCAGTAGGAAATCTTCTAACATTCCTGATTTCCCAAGCTTTCTGCAATGCTCCTCCTTGGGACAGGCACTGCTGCAGCTCTGACACTGCTGCTTGTGTGAGGCAGTGAATAAATAAATGATGATTTCAGAATGTGCCTTTCATCTCAGCTCTGCTGACATTGAGCTGCCTTGTGTTGCTTCACCTCAGCAAAGCACTTGGGAGAAAGGGTGGCATTCCTTAGGTCGTGTGGGGTGTTAGTGGGAAAATGAGGAAAAGCAGCTGGGAGTTCCCATCCCTGCCACTTTTTGTGGCCATGTGAAATGCCACATTCCATGGCCCAGGAATCCTGGGCCTGTGAGGCTGTGTAGAGACTGGTCCAGCAGGATCTGGGGACAAATGTAAATGTTCAGAGGAGGGCTGGGACTCATCCCCTCTTCTTTTTCTGGCTTTACAAGGGAGTCAAATAAATAGTTTGCTACCCTCTAGCCCCCCCATTTTTGGGAAGAGCTCTGTTCTAGGGACACCACAGGAGTCACCCACCCCTGAGGTCTGGCTGAGGGCATCTTGCAGTCCACAGTGTTCCTCCAGAGCCATCTCAGATCCCTGCACTGTTCCTGAGGAGTGGTGCTGCATTTCTGGGAACACGTCTCGATATCTCCAAAACTCTTTTTGTGTGTGTGTGTGTACATTTGTACAGCAATAATTTCCTGAGCAAAAGCTCAGCTGCTGTGCTTGTCAGGTGTGTGCTGGGGGAGCTGGGCCTGTGTGGGAGAGGGCCACGCTGGCAGTTGGAGCCGCGAGCCTGCCACAAAGGCAGCGGAATCACGTGTCCAAATTCCTTGCAGGCGTTCTCCAAAGTGGGAGCCCTGAAGAGCTGCACAATCTCCAAGAAGAAAGACAAAGCAGGTACTCTAGATGTTGCTGTTCAATTCCTTCCCTCGGCTGCTCGCTGGGGGCTCAGGTGTGGCGTTGCCTCCAGCATTCATCTGGCGGAGCGTTTGCGCTCCCGCTGGCGAAATCCGCGGCGCTTCCAGAAGCGTTCCCGTCGAAATGGCTGCGAGCCACACCCGGACCTGCCCCGGGGCTCGCTCTAGGAGGTTAAACTCAATTGTGGGATCTGTGGAGACGTGGCCCTCTCTTGAGATCTCGAGGTGGCAAAGCCAGACTCCTTCAGGATCACGGGAGGGAGCGGGATGCGGGTTGGGAGGAGCCGGTGATTAAACCCGCGCGTTATCCCGGTCACGGCCGCATCCTCGAGGGTGCCTGGCTGAGAGCTGTGGCCAGGATCCTCGAGGGTGCATGGCTGAGAGCTGTGGCCAGGATCCTCGAGGGTGCCTGGCCGAGAGCTGAGCTGAGTGGGCTTCGTTTGCCTTCTCCCTGCCAGCCCTGAGCCCCCCAGGCTGTGGGAACGAGTGGCTGTGGCTGCGCTCGCTCCCGAGCGGTTGGACAGGGAGGAGTTGGATTAAGGCAGGCACTGAATAGAGGGACTGTGATTTCTCTCTGGGATCCCCACAGCTTTGTGGGGTTGCACCTTGCCAGGGCTTCTCTTTCATGAGGTATTTGAAAACTTGGATCTTCTGAGAGAGAAAGAAATAAAGTGCACTCTCCAGTGCTGTTGGTGGGTCTGGCTGTAGGTCTGACCTCACAGCACCACCAAGCGTGGGCTGATCTCGTGCCAAAGTGATCCCTCCTGGCACTGGAGGTCATCTCCACACTGCTGCCCCTGAGGCTCTGAGGTTGGAAATGGGGTGTGATGTTTTCTCCCCTCGTTATTAATCCTACCTGAATTCTGGCTCCTGCAGTGCTCGGTGTGTTCCCCGGGGCTGTGGTGTGACTGCAGGTGCTGTGACCCTTTCCTGTGCAAGGAGGGGGCAGAGATGTCTCTCCTTGGTCATGGAAGGGGCAGCTGCCCACCCCCAGGTGTGGAATATTTATATTTCCACAATGGGATCACTTCCCCTGTCTGTGACCAGTGATTCCTTTGCAGGGCTCGGTGTTTTATTTAAGGAAGCTGCACTTATTGCTTATTAATAATAAGGAAGCTGAGATGGTGCAAAGCAAAAAATCAGTTTTCTGTGCAACCTCTGTTATGTCCTCCACATCAGCACCAAAACCAGCTGTCCCAGAGCAGTGTCTTGCTCAAAACAAGCCATGAGGAGCATCCAAGTCCAGGCATGGAGAGGCTGGCCCTTTTCCTGGGGAATTAAGTTTTGTCCCCCCCAGTTTTGGTGATTGGCACTTGCTCTTAATTTGCTTTTTATATTTGATACCATCACTACTTCCTGGTAGCTTAACAAGTCCCCTTTCTCTCCTGACAGGCACTTTGCTTTCCATGGGCTTTGGGTTTGTGGAGTACAAGAAGCCAGAGAGTGCCCAGAAAGCCCTGCGCCGGCTCCAGGTGAGCTTCAGCCTCGCCAGGCTGGAATTCTTTCCACAGGCTTGGATGAACCTGGCAGTTGAAAGCATACCTGAGGATGTCAGTGCTGGGAGCTGCACTGGGCAGGTGGAGAAGCCTCTAAAAGGGGCCAGGTTTGTGAGGGTGGAGGGTTTGTGAAGGGACAAGACCATGGAAAAGAGTGTTTTCTACTGCTGAGCCAATATGGAAGTGGCAGAAAATGGACAAGGGTTGAATTTTAATGAGTTTTTCTGCAAGGTGCCCTTTGCAGAGGGGCAGAGACCCAGATTCCCACTCACAGTGAGAACAAATGCTGATTAATGATTATTTAGAGCTGCTTTGACTTACCCTTTGGAAGCTGTTCTGACTTTGACTTTTAAATATTTTATTTTTTTATATTAATTATCTCTTTTTCTGTTGTTTCTTTGTTTTATCTTGTAGGGCTGCACAATAGATGGCCATAAGCTGGAAGTGAAGCTCTCAGAGAGAGCTATCAGGTAAGGCTCGTGTCTCACTGCAGCTGAAATGCCACAGGGGTAATGTTTGGGAGCTTCTCCCCTTCTTCCCCAACATCTGCATCCTGAGGGATCAAAAAGAAATGATGAATGAGCTGTAGTGGGGCCCCAAAAATGAGCCCAAAGTGAGAAGCAGGCAGAGTTTTCTTCCCTGCTCAAGGAAAACTCCTCTGCTTTGGTGACAGTTCAGTCAGCACTGAGAGTTCCAGTGGCTTCAAAAAGTTCCTGAAGACAAATTTCTCTGGGTAGCGAAATCTTTTACCCTCGTTCATCCCAGTGAACAGCAGCTTCAGAATGATATTCTGATCAAATCAAGACAAATCCAGGTTTGATTAAAAGAGTTTGGATTTACCTCCTTTTCTCTGGGCAGTCAGGTGCAGAGGAGATAGTTATTTATGGGTGAATTTACTTGGAATTATTCTTTTTTTTTTTTTTAGGGTTTCCTTCCTAGTTCTTACTCAGCACAGAATATTCTAAATGCAAAGTTGCCAATTAATCCAGATATTTGAATGGGAACGTTGGCACCTCAACACTGTCCTTTAGACACTTTGGAAACCCTACTGGGGGTGATATGTGTTAAATGTCAAAATTCCTTTGAAACTCTGGTTGCTGGGGACCAGAAGCTGCCTGACAGCTCCCTGTCTGCACTTTGTGTTTCAGTTCTTTCATGAACCATTTTTATCCAGTCTGATTTTGAAAATCCCTTCAGCAGGTATCCAGCCCACAATGGGAAGTGCTTTGCTTTAGGAAATAAGCTGCTCTCTTTTGTGTTAGGCCAATTCTGACCTTGTCCAAATGCAACACAATTCCAGAGGTAAAAAAAAAAAAAATTAATACTCTGTTACAGAACTTCATTTGATGTTTTATAAGCCAGGGAGAAAAAGAATGAAAATTAGCTTACATTAAGCTAATTTTTAAAAATACATTAATTAGCACATTCCCTTGACAATTGAATGGGCAAGATTTGGTGACAAAACACGAGTTAATGGCAAATGTGAGTCCAGGACTATTTAATCTTCAGATGCAGGATTTAAATCACTGGAATTCCTTCCTTCTTGGTGTCCCGTGTGGCATTCCCACTGTCACAGCCAAGGGTGTTCCATGTGAGCCGGTGCCTCATTTTCCCACATCCTGAGGGAGCCCCAGTTCCAAGGGGCTTTGCTGCTCCATGGTCTTTACCTGCCCTTCCTGTTGACTTCCCAGGCCTGCTGTGAAATCCTCCCGGAAGAAACAAACTGTCAAGAAGCAGAAAACTTCCAAGATCCTGGTGCGGAACATCCCATTCCAGGCCACCGTCAGGGAAATCAGGGAACTCTTCAGGTAGGAAAGTGCTTTGTTGGGTCTGTGGGGTGCTCCAGACTGGAGCTGGTCATGATTTTCGTATTTTCTCAGATTGTAAATATTATGGATTTTGTTGTCTTTGTGGGAGTGAACAGGGATTTTCCTGAGTGTGGAGACAAATGGCTTGGGAAGTTAAACCAGGATGGAAATCCTGGCCCGTCACTGGAGCTTCAATATCCCTGTGCCTGTCGAGTAAATGATTTAGCCTTGGATATTTTTCCTTCCCTTCCCTCCTGACAGGTGTGCAGCAGCATTCCTGATGCTCAGCAATCCAGAGGGAGCATTCCCACCTTGCTTTCCCTTCCGTGGGTGTTTCCCTGCCTGTGCCTCACACAGTTGGGGTGTTGCCCCGTGTCTGTAAGGATGTGGGATTCTGCTGCCTGTAGTACCCTCTGTGGCAAGAAATGCCTTGAAACCTGCCTGGGATAGTGCTGAGCATTGCACAGGGATTTTGGGATCATCCCTGTGTTCTGTGGGTTGTTAAGCCTTGTTCCATCCAGGAAAATAATTGAAACTTTATAGAAAGAAAAGCATCTTTAGTGCTCCCAGGGCAAGAATGTTTTGCTGTCAGCCCCAGGCCGTGGTCCCTGCTCTGCTGTTGGCTTGCAGAAGGGATTTGTGCAGCTCCCATCTGGAAAATAAGGATAACTCCCATCCCCAGGGTCGTGTGGTAGCGGGTGGGGCTTTTGCCCCAGCTGTGGCATTTCTTCCCAAAGGGAGGGAGTTGAGGAATTGCTTGACCCTCTGCAACCTCCCCGTCCCATGCAGTGCTGTGGCAGTGATCTGTGTTTCCCTGTGTCCAGGGTTTCCACCTGCTTTGTGTGTGATGTTCTCCTGCCCTGAGTGCAGGTCAGGACATTCCTGGGTGCCTGGGAGGCTGTTTCCTTGCAGGGTGTGAGGAAAGCTCTGTTTTACAACAGACTTGGGATCAGTTTTGGGGATTTTATTGAAGGCAGGCCATGACTTGGCTCTTGGATGCGTCGCTGGAAGGGTGATGGTGGTCACAACATAAAAATCCCTCTAGGAAGAGCAAAAGGTTTTCCTTGTGCTGTGCAGCCTGGATGCTTTTGCATCCAGCAAAACTCCACCCTGAGAGGTCCAGGCAGAACCCCTGGGCTTCCCAGTCCCTGTGCTGAGTTTCCTTAGCACGTGGAATTCTGCCCGTTTAAATCCCAACCCTTGGAACTGCAGACGTGGCCCTCGTACAGCTCGAGCAAACCAAGCTGGGACTGAGGTGAAGTTCAAGGAGCTGAGGGAGGTTTTTGTACATCACAAGGACAGAGACTGTGGGGGGTTTTTGGTGTGGGTTTTTTTTTCCTCCTGTCTTGTCTGGCACCTCAGTGCCGTGCAGAGGAGGGGCAGAGGAACATCTGATTAATCCTGCAGGGAATGTGCAGCTTCCAGCTGCTGACAGCACACGGAGCATCCGTTTCATGTTCCTGGGATGCTCAGAGATGGGGGGTTTATCTTCAAAACAAAAGCCAGGGGCTCGGGGGGGGGGACACACAGCCCTCCCTCCACTCCTGCCATCCCTCCTTCCCTCTGGAGCAGCTAAAACCAGGCACGACAGAGCAGTGCCCAACACTTCCTGCTCCTGGATTGCTGCCTGTTTGTGCCTTTAAATCAGCTGCCTTTGCTCTGGAGCTGTCGGCTCTTGCTGCATTTAGGAACCTGTCCCTATTTTGCCTTTTGTTAGGGATTTATTGGAAACGGCAAGCAATCCTCTGGCAGTGGAAGGGCTGGCAGGGCTGCAGGGGGCACTCTTAGCCTGCCCAGGAAAGCCTGGCTAGGGACAGCAAGGGACAGCCAGCCTGGGGACAGCAAGGGACAGCCAGCCTGGGCAGCACCAGGCCACTGAGCTGGGCATCCCCACGCAGGCTGGCAGCCCCAGGCCCATGGAGGTGGGAGCTTTTACAGGAGGAGCATCTTCTCTCTTGTTTCCCGTGCTCCAGAGCCACTTTTCCAGCCCTGCAGCTTGTGTTGTCCCCCAGCCTGCTGCTTTATGTGCCTGCTTTTTTTCTCTCCTCAATTGCCTGGGCAGGAAGAAAATTAATAAGTAAATGTATATGTGCATATATATATTCATATGCTCTATAAATGTGTGTGTCTATATTATATACACACACATATATATATGTTCACACACAGAATATATATATATATGTATGTATTACCCCAGGAAAATATATATATTATGCTAATATCTGTTTCCAAATATATCTATAACACGTTTTGTTGGGGTTTTTTTCTCTCCAAACAAATATTTCCGTGTTCAGAGCTCTGTCAAGGAGCTCTGTCCCCCTTTTCAGCTGGCCCTGCAGAAGGTGTCAGTGACCCTGGAACAGCAAGACAAGGGAGCTGAGCGTGGATTTTTAAAGCTGTTGGACCTGCTCAGTCCGGGGAATCCCTGCCCTGGCTGCTTTTACACTTTTGGATGTTGTTGGTGATGGATCCTTCACTTCAATGCTCAGCCTGGCCCTGCACCATTGGCTGTCCCTACAGCAGCCTGTAGGAACTTTTTCCTTTTGGAATTTGGGGATACCAAGTCCTGTTTCTCGGATTGGAGGGAGGTGGTGCTTCATTAAGGTGCTTAAGGGGAGTCACAAATGCTGTGGCCAACAGCTCAGGTCCTCTGCCTGCAAAATCATCCTCTTGCAGCAAGAGCTCCACGAGATGAAGGTGCTGCCACCTCCCCCCAGCCCCGGTGGCTTTGCTGGGGGGTGCCACTGGTTCAGAGCATGCCCTGCCACGTTCTGCTGGAGGGTCTGGCCTCTCTTGCACCCTCGAGGGATTGATTTATTCGGGTTTTTTTTTAAAGGTAGGTGTTATTTTCTTCAGAGGGAGAAACGCTGTTCAATTATAGGGGCTGCTTTTGGGGCGAGGTGTGAAGATTTAGCTTTTGTTGGGTGTGGGTTTTTCCACCCGTTTTTGTTCTTTGTGAGGTTCTACTCTTATCTTTACTACCTGGAAAAATAACAAAAGGTGAATGGTGCTGAGTTCTTTCCGAAGAGCCACAGGGGGGGGAGGAGAGACAAAGGGATTGCTATCCCATGAAGGCTGCTAATTTTTGCTCCCAAATTGTGGGGCTTTTATGGCAAGACTTTTTTTTTTTTTCAAAAGGAACTCCAGACGTGGCAAGCTGAATTGGAGATCTGTGAAAGGCCACATTTTCACAGATTGGAGCCCTGGCAATTTCTGAAAATTGGGCTCCTTTAAGAATCTATCACATGAGATCCACGCAGCCTTCAGTGGAAGTTCCAATTTAACTGTTTGTTTCAGAGCATCCCCTTCCATCCTCCTTCCCCCTGCCTGCACCAGCTCCATGAATCTCACAAACCAGGCTGGTTTGCAGCTGGTGTGTGATGTTTTGAGGAGATGGGTGTTTCATTTCCCTCAAAGGGGGAACGATTAGGTTTAGAAAAACACTCCTGAAAGGATTCCTGCCCCAATCAAAGGCAACTTGAGGGACAGACACAGTCCAGTGTGCTCAGAGTTCGGCAGGACTGATGCTTGTACCACCACAGGATGTGTTTGGGGGATGGAGTTGCTGCTGAGAACTTATCCTTTGAGCTTTATCTATGATTTCTCTTAAATTTGCAGCAATTGTTTGTTCCAGCCCTCCCCTGCCCATTAGCTGGGGTGGACAAAACTCAGAGTGAGACCAGGTGCCAGCACTGAGTGTGGAAGGGCTTTTGTCACCCCTCTGGCCACCCCTGGCCTTTCACCTGTAGGAGCTGCAGCCAAACACTTTGCATCAAGCTGTGAAATCCCAAAACTATCATCAGTTCGGGGACTGGGCTTCAGTTTGGCTAAAGAAGCAGCAAGCAGAAAAGCAGTGGGAAGCTATTCCAGAGCAGGTTCTCAGGTGCATTTCTCTCCATATTCTGACTTTCCTACAAGGAAAGTAACTCTGCTTCTTGCCAAGACCTTTGGGGGTGGGTGTCTCTTTTAATTTTGACTCCTTTGCTGACTGTTTCCTCGGTCTTGACAAAGACATGGCATTCATTGCATCTGGCAAAACAAGTGTCTGGGGCTGATTAGGAACAAACAAATCTATTCCCTCTGATGGAGGGGAGGGGTGGAGACAGCCAGTGGGACAAGGCTTGGGACTCACTCTCTCCTAGGAGGAGAAAAATCTTTGCAGGGAGATGCAGCAGATAAACTGGCAGAGAGAGGTATATATTTTTTTTTTTTAAAGGCAGTCTTTATGAAGTTAATTTTATAAGATGATGCCTTTCACTTCTTCTGACCTATTATAATAAAGTGTAGTTATCAGAATGGGCTTTTCATTTCCCATTATAAAGGACACGGTGGGATAATGAGTCCGTCTGCCAGACATGCTGGCTGTTCACACCTTCCTGCCAGTAATGGAGCCTACATGACTGGAGACAATTTCTCCTTTCCCACACTTCCCTTGCCCTGCTGAAGCCTTGGAAATCTGTGCCGGTGAAAGGCAGAGGAGGGAAAAAAAAAAATCAGTCCCTTCATAAACATGGGAGTTTGTTAAGCAAGAGCTGGGCAGAATTAATTAGAACGTTCCAGGCAAACTCAGTGTCCGGAGCTGTCAGGATGGCTGGGTTTCACTTTTAAAACCTTGGATGTTGTGCTGGAAATGTCTCAAAACCAATTGCTGCTCCTTCTTAGCTGCTTCAGTTTTGTCTCCACGCTGTCCCCCTGCAGTCAGGTGGCACCTCAGGAAGGTGGTGGATGATGTTTGGGAGAAGCCAGAAGGAGACGCCTGAGCCAGGATGGAATCCCTGAGCTCTGCAGTGCTGACGCCTCTGCTTGTGCCAGGGGACCCTGCTTGCAAGGAGATGCCCAAAAATGAGTCTTGGGGAAGCAGCTGGTGGGTGGGCACCCTGCACCCAGCCTTCAGGGGCTTGGATCCCACCTTCCTGCTCCCCCTGAGGATTGGGAGGTTGGTGCCAGCATGTGGAAGGACTGTGGAATGTGTACCTTGCTGGGATGCCCACGCTGGGGTGGAAACCTGTCCCAGACAGCAGTGGGGGCAGGAACTGGGATGTGTTTCAGTGCTCAGATGTGCAGTGACAGCTGTAGTGGTGCCTCTGGGGGTGCAGGGTGCTGCTCTGCATTGAGGTTTTCCCCCTGGGGTGGCTCTGCCCGCCCGCGTTGTTTGAAGGGTCCTGCAAAAGTTGCATTTTTGGATGTGGTTTTCTTTTTTTTTTTTTTTTTGTAAAAGGAAGCTGCTTGGTTGATGGCTCCCTCTGTCCTGGCTGAAGAGCTCAGCCCCCGCTGGTTGCTTTTAGTGTTTCTTGGGTTTGCAAGGGGAGCACAAAACAGACCTGGACCTGCTGGAGCCAGTCCAGAGGACACGGAGCTGCTCCCAGGGCTGGAGCCCCTCTGCTCTGGAGCCAGCCTGGGAGAGCTGGGGGTGTTCATCTGGAAAGGAGGAGGCTCCAGGGAGACCTCAGAGCCCCTTCCAGTGCCTAAAGGGGCTCCAGGAGAGCTGGAGAGGGACTTGGGACAAGGGATGGAGGGACAGGACACGGGGCAATGGCTTCACATGGACAGAGAGCAGGGTTAGATGGGATATTGGGAAGGAATCTTTCCCTGTGAGGGTGGGGAGGTCCTGGCCCAGGCTGCCCCATCCCTGGAAATGTTCCAGGCCAGGCTGGAGCACCCTGGGCTAGTGGAAGGTGTCCCTGCCCATGGCAGGGAGTGGAACAGGATGAGCTTTAGAGTCCCTTCCAACCCAAACCATTCCACAGTGTTTCCATCCTGGTACGTTTTCCCTGCTCTGCAGTATCCCTGGCACTGTCTGTTCCCTGCAGCCTCCCTGCAGGCTCAGGGCTGGTGTTTCCAGCAGCTCCTGGCTGCAGTGCTGCTGTGCTGAGATCTTCCCTGGGATCCCACTGCACAGCCTGGCTCTCCTCCCACCCTTAGCACCCCATTTTCCCCCTTTGCTGGGGCTGTTGGAAGATTTAAATCTCACCCTTTAGGCTGGACCCCCTGAACCACCTATTTATTTCTCTTACTGTCTCAAAGAATATCAATTAAACTACTTTATTTTTTCTTTCCTGTCTTTTCCCTGTGTAGGGAAAACCCAAACAGGGCAGAATTGGGTTGATATTCAGAGCCCAGAAATGGAAGTGGCCACTTTAACTTGGCCACTCTCCAGAGTGAGCCACGGGGTGGGGGGAGAGTGAAATAAATTTTCAGTGCTGTTTTTCAGTTTGAATCATAAAGGTGTTTAGCATAGATAAGGAAATGTTTAACTCTGTGTTATCTCGGCAAGGTTGCTTTAAAAGGTGGCTCTTCCCAAGAGCAGAAGGAAGATTTTTTTTTTTCCCAGCACATCCCTTTCCTGGGTTTGAATATTCATTACAGGCTTGATTTTTATATTTATTTTTTCCCCCCTCTTCTGCACTCCACGTACTCCACACCCACAGGTCCCTTTCCTGCTCACCCATAACCTCTGTGAGGAGTTTCTGGCTGCCTGCCTTGCTCAGTCCAGTCATCCTGTGCAAATCCAAGGAGTTTCTGGGCTGCTCCCTCCCGACTCCTGCCACAGCACCTCTCTCCAGGGCACCCAGCCGAGCTTCCTGAGGGAACTTAATGAGTTTTCCATACAAATTCCACTGCTCAGCTGCACAGAGGGGCTCAGGGAGGTGGAGCGAGGTGGGGAAGGGGTTGCTTTTGGAATGCCTGGTTCAAATGCCCCTCTGGGGTTCTGCTTTGGTGGTTTTGCCACTTTTTAGTGCAAAAAAATGTTATATATGGACTGCTTCTCCCTAGAGCAAACCCAAAGCCTGCTTGTGCTGTCTCCTGTAAATACAACACTAAGAATCCTGAGTGGGTTAAGTCCTCCTTTTGCCTGAATTCAGAAGAGTGTGTGTGTGTCTGTGTGTAAGAAAGGAAAAACATGGGATTTGTTTGCCTTATGTTGTAGCCAGGGCTTGGCCATTCCCAAAACTGGTCCCTTGGCCACTGAGTCTCCGTGGGCACTGCAGGGTCTGCAATTCACTGGGTTCACTCTGGGGCTTGTGTCTCAGCCTGGAAGTCAAGGTGCAGTCGGGATTATTTTCTTGGCCTTAAAATTCATCTCTCTGTGGGATTTCTCAACTCCAGTTCTTTCCCAGTGACGTTGGCCCATCCACACCCCCCTGCCTTTCACTTGTGTGGGTATTTTTCAGTCTCACTTCACCAGAAGGTCCTGAACGGGCCTCTAATGAATCACAGCTTTCTCCTCACGGTGACATCGTGTCCTTTATTTGCATCTCTGTTTGCATCGTTATTTTTTTTTAACCTCAAGCCTGCTGCAGCCTTTCTCCCTCTCCTAATCCAGTGGATTCCCGGCCTTGGGATATGATTGCAATTAAGGACCATCCATTGCACGGTCTCTCCGCTCCCCTGGGGCGATCCCTGTGCCCAAGGCCTTTGAGCTGTGCTGGCTCCTGCAGCTGCTGGCACCAGGAGTGGTGTGTTGCTTTTCCCGAGGAAATCCAGTCCAGGCAGATCAGGATGCCCATCTGTCTTCTCACCTCTCTTTCCTCCTCCCCCAGCAGTGTCCCGAGCATTTCCAGGCATCTGGCAGAGGACAGGAGATCCTAAATTTGGTGCAATTAAGTGTAGGAGGAAGCTGCTGAGCCCTGTGCTCTCGGGAAGGTGCTGCTGTGGGGCTGACCCTTACCGGGCATCCAGGAGTTCCCAGCAGCTGCCTGTGAACATGGCATGTTCTTTCTGTCCAAATTCCCATTTATTAGATACCAGGGAAGCTGGGAAAACCATTTTCTTTGTTCTGCCTCCGTTCTGCTGCCCATCAGTGGTCAGTGCACAGCGGGCTGTCCCCTCATGGGTGGTCCCCAAGGATTTTGGAGAACAGGCTTGGTCCCCCTTAGGCCCCCCATTTTTTTTTTTTTGACATCTCCTCGGGGAGCCTCACTTGGAAAAGCAGCAATATTGACTTTTGCAAGCCCAGGAGTGGCAATCTCAGCACCCCAGCAGGCTGGGCCTCCTCACAAGCAGCACCAGGGAGATTTGTGCCAAAATTCACCCTGTCAATCCACTCGTCACTCGGGCTGTGAGGCTCCTCTTTGGTTCCCTTCAACCCAGCTCTTACTCTTCCCACTCTTTGATGCCTTTCCAGCAGCCAAAGGGTTAAAAGAGTCTGTGGGGGCGAGGGGGTGGGGCCGAGGTGTTTCAGCTGCTCATTACTCACTGCCAACTTGCCCCAAAATCATATTAATTTCACGCTGTCACGCAGGACTGCGCCGTCTCCTCGTCACAGCCGCGAGGGTGACGGGGCTGGGGGGAGCAGGGGCCCCTCCTCAGCACCCTCCCCACCAGGGCTGCCGTGGGGGAAGCTCATTGGTGGCCTCTCTCCTGGCCCAGGTACCTGCCCAGGTGGGGCTGGGGCCGCTCCCCTCGGGGGGGAAACCAGGGACGGCCTCCCCGTGATCATTTTCCACCCCGCTGCCTGGGCAAAAACCCCATGAAATTGGGTCTGCTGCAGCGGGGAGGCGTGAGGGAGGGAAGGAGGGAGGGAGGGGAGCTGCCAGCCTGCCCTGCCCTACCTGTGCTCAGCAAGGATTGCTGTTAAAAGTTGCTTTTTAACCACTTTGCCTCCCTTTTTTAATGCCAGCGAGCGCAGCCCGGCTGTGCCTGCACAGATCGAGCTGCCTTTGCCTCCTCTCTGATTTCTCCCCTTTCTCTGCTGTTTGCTCACTGCATCTGCCAGAGCTGTCACCTCTGCAGGGACTTGCTGCCATCAGCTGGGGCTGTGACAGCTCCCACACGAGCTCAGCATTCCCGAGCCCATCCTGGCTGGAAGCTCCCTCTCCATGGCATTCTGCTCTGTCCCCTGTCACTTTTATTATTCTTATCCCCAGAGCCCGTCTCACCTTTTTTCCAGGTGTGTGCTTGTATTTTTTCACTGGTTGTGGCTGGAAGGAGCATCCCCTCCCCTTTCCTCCAGAGGTCTTTGCAACCCAAACCGTTCTGTGATCCTGTGAAATCTCTGTCCTCTTCATCCAGCACTTTCTGAGGTGGCTGGAGAGCAGAACTGGAGTGGGAACATCATCCCTGAATCCCGTGGTGGCTCAGGTAGTGCTTGCACCCATCACTCCCTGCCCTCCTGGCTTTTGGGGGTTTTCCAGGTGACCTGTGAAGGCAAATCCCACTGTGCCAAGCAGCCTGTGAGCTTTAGGAGGTGCTGTGGTCGTGGCAGGTTGGGAAGGGGCGACCAAAGGCCTGGGAGCAGGAAAAGAACCACCATTGTAGCTGGGGCAGGAGTCACACCCCCAATTTTGGGGGCAGGATGGGCAAATTGGACTGTTAGCAGTAAAAACACCCCTCTGCTCACAGGGCTTTTACAGCATGATGAGAAAACGCTGTAAAAAATGGGAATTTTTGCAGTTGGTGCATCCCCAGAGGGCACAGTGCTGGTGTGGGGAGAGCTGTGCCTCCCAACCTGCCTCACCAAGGAGCTGCCCTGTGCCTGCTTTTACTGCTTCTGATCCCTGGCAGGTGTCAGAGGTGGCCAGCCTGGGCTCTCAGGGGCCAGCCTGGGCTCAGGAGCCCTCTCCACCCTGGCTGTGTTTGAGTGACCACAGCAGCTCCCACCTTCCCACTGCCTGTGCCTGCTTTTGATCTTCCCTGCGTGTTTCTCTGTTCTCCTGGTGAAAATAATTAATCAGGTTCTTTCTCTAAGTCATCCTGCAGCTTTACAGGGACAAGACTTAAATAAGGATTCTCTTTAAAGCAGAGCTGTGTTAAAATAGCTGCGTGCCTATAAATATCTCATTGCTTCTATATTTATTCTCCAGCTCAGTGCAGGAGGTTCTCCAGTTGAATATGAGATATATATTTTTTTATTTTTATTGTTGATGCAGCTGGTATCTCAACAGCAATGCTGCCTGCTCCAAAGGATGCCCTGGGTACACCTTTGGGCACCCAAACCTTCCTTCTGTGTTTCCTGCTTTGCCAGTTGCACAAATTCCCTCTTGTCTTTGAGAGGAGCTGACTCATAAGACTCCTCCAGGAGCAGAGATTTGCACCAGACCCTCCTGTGAGCACTATTTTTAGCATAACTTCTTTTTTTTTTCTACCAGAGCTGCGCTCTGATCAGGATTTTCAAAAGAGCCCAGGGGAGATAAATCCCCAAATCCGGGCACCGTTGGAGTTCCTTTGAAATCCCGACCCTCTGGTGCTGAGGGCAGTGACTGGGTGGCTCCTAAGCCCTGGTCCTGCAAGGCCCTGCGTGCTGGGAGGACTGGGGCTTAGGAATGTGAGCCCTGGGAAAGGCTTTGCAGGCATTGCAGGCTCTTGTTGAAGCGTGTGCGAGGATTGAGGTTCCAGGAGGTTTGGGATAGAAGGGTTGTGACTCCTGGCGTTTGTACATCTCGGGAAGAGCTTCCAGGGTGCTTTGGTCCTGGTGTGCTCCATGGAGGTGATGTGGGGGAAGATGTCCTCTCCCAGTTGTCCTGATGGTTCTTTCCCCACCAAACTTGAATGTCTTTTGTCTCCCTTAGGAAAAAAAAAGGTGTAATTACAGTAGGGTTAAGAGGGAAGATGTTGGATAGGTGAAATCAGGGAATTTGAGGCTGGCCCATGGCAGCAGAGGGGAGGAGAGCCCTGCTGTGGCCAGGACCAGCTCAGGGCTCTGTAACATGGTCAAAGAGAAGAGAAGCAGCAACAAAACCTGTATAATATTAAAGTGGGATTTTCCACCTCCCTCCTGGTTTGGGATGACCTCTTCCATCACATCTATCCTCCAGCTATCTTTAAATCCTCTCAGTCACCAGCTCACCCTCCTTTGGGACAACTTTGAGCTCCTAAATTCCTGTCAGAGTTCAAATCCAGCAGTGCTGCTTAAACCTGGGGCTTCCTAAAGCTTGTGGTGTTCCCTGTGCCAGCTGTGCCTTGGGAACTGGCTTGGAAATTGTGAGCATTTAGGTGTAAAATTCCAGAAGGAAATCTGTTCCTGCTTTAACTGAACAGTGAATCATTGTTGTCGTTAAAGCATGGAAATAAATGAGGATAATGGGCAGGTGTCAGTGAGTCCTGGGTGCTTTTCCTTGATCTCACCGACTCTAAAATAGGTTTATAGCAGTAGGTGGGTTAAAAAAACCTCTCCATCCCAATGGTAGAGGCTCTTCCAGCAGCAAGGATCAGGAAACAAAGTAGGACATGTGCAATACAGAGTCAGGCACAGGTAGGAAGGGACATCCTGGGATCTCACTTTGCAGTCGGAGCAGGAGAAAGATGGGAATTATTATTTTTGGATAATAAGGATGGGGAGGGAGGCTGCAAGGACACGATGCCTCTCCCACTGGCACAGCAAATCCAGGGAAGGGCGAGGCCCCTTTCCACACAGCCCTTAAAGCCGACCTTTCCCACAGTGAAACCTCACAAAGTCGGCAAAATGAAGAAACCAAACCTGGTCTCAGCACCCGGTTAGAAATGACTTTAAGTGGAGGGAGTATTAAAATGTTAAGACTTGCTGCTGTGCTGCTGATGGAGGGTTTAAAAAATAACAATTACTGTCGTGGGTTTTTTGTGGGTTTGTTGTTTTTTGGGGGTTTTTTTCCCCTTTCTGCTTGGTTTTCAGGATTGGTTTGTGTTTAGCACGAGGCCTAATTGCGTAATTACACGATAGACTGGAGGAGAATTTAGTGTGTGTAATACCAGTTGTAAAGAAGAGCCCTAATTATGTAGATCTTCTCAGGTAAATAATACATCAGGGGCATGGAGTGGCCTAATTACTGTTCTGAAAACCTGCCTAATGACTAATTTACTTGGAATTTCAGAAAGCTTTTGATAAGGTCCCTCATAAGCAACTGTTAAGGAAAATAAACGGAGAAGGGATAAAGTGGTTTTGCTGTGGTTTTAAACAAGCCGGTTAAGCGATGGGGAAGCAGCCACTGCCTCCTGAGCCAGCATCTTGGGGAGAGGGAAGGGCCCAGGGCTGCCTCTTGGGCTGGGGCCAAAGCTGTGGTGTTTCTGATCCCTCTTTGCCACAAGCTCCAAGGGAGGCTGCTGCTGCTGTCCGCTAAAAGTGGGACTTGGGGGTAAATTCCCAGCTCCTTGGAAGAAGCACATCCATGTCCACACACCTGGCACTTGCAGTAGTTGTGGTGTTGGACATTTAAATAATTTTTCAAGATCTGTGCCACAATTTATTAAATCCAGAAAGAACTAAACTTGGAGTTTTCCACAGGCACAAGCTTTGAGGAGCGAGGGCAATCCAAAACCTGGATCAACTTCCCCCAGGACTGTTTTCTAGTGGATCTCGTGGACTTCCTCCATTTGCTGGAGCTGGGACCAGCACACCTCTGTTATTCCAGGGAATGTGGGAGGCACATCAGGGAGATGCTGCAGTGAAATTTAAACCACAACCCCACCCCAGCTTTGCTTTTGGGTGTTCTCTGGGGCAAAGCACGGCCTTGTAATTCCAACTGGAGGAGCAGAACAGTGAGGGGGGAACAGTGGGAGGGAATTAGCACCAGAGGGTCCTCTCCAGGCAGAGAAAGCTGGAGGATCTTTGGTCACTTCCAGCTAAAGTTGGCGGAGATGCAAGTTGGGCTGGCATAGAATTCCTATAAGGCTGCTGGAAATAAAGCCTGAGGAGAGGAAAAGGTGTCATTTGTGCTGCAGTGGCAGAAAGGTGGAAAATTCCTCTCTGTGACAAATCAGAGATTCTCTATGTGGGACAGAATGGTTTCACACTGACAGAGAGCAGGGTTAGATGGGATTTTGGGATGAAATTGTTCCCCGGGAGGGGGGGGAGGCCCTGGCACAGGTTGCCCGGAGAAGCTGGGGCTGCCCCTGGATCCCTGGAAGTGCCTGAGTCCAGGTTGGACGGGGCTTGGAGCAACCTGGGCTAGTGGAAGGTGTCCCTGCCCATGGCAGGGGGTGGAATGGGATGGCTTTAAGGCATCTTTGAACCCAAACCATTCTGGGATTCTGTGACAGGGAGGGGGTGGCCACCCAGGCTGGCCACCCCGTGTCCCCCCAGCACAGCCCTCAGCAAGGTGCTTTCTCCAGCCCTGATTCTCCCATCAAAGAGAAATCCCTGGGAGGCTTCTCTCTTGCAAGAGAAGTGCTTTGACAGCACTCCCAGCTTTCCTGCTGCTTTTGCCACGAGGCTTTTCCTTTCTGTCTCGTACCAAATTCGCTTTGCACAGGTTTGGGGTTTTTTTAAACCTGCTTCCTTCCTGGATTGATCCAAGTGTTGCGTGTCTCTGTGGGGCTCGTAGCCAGCAGCTGTGGCTTTGTGTGTGGTGAGCTGGAAAAACGGGAGAGGTGTGGAATGGCGAGGTCACCTGGATGGGAAGCAGAGGCTGGAAAGGGGCCTGGGGTCCCTGTTTCATTCCCCAGCATCGCTGCCGACGGCTCAGCTCCTCAGAGGTTGGAAAAACTCTGAAATCTTGTCCTGGTGAGGCTTCCCACAGCTCTGAACCCAAGCAGCCGGGGCTGTGCTTTGTTCAGGTGCTATCCCACTGCATCCCTGGGTTCCGACACGCCTGGAAATGCCGGGTGCCAGAAGGAATGATCCGGGATGAAATGCTGAGGCTGAGCTCGGCTTCCCTCGGTGTGGGTGACCAAGGGGGGAGCCTGGCTCTGGACCTGCCCCGGGAGGCTCTGGCAGCAGGGACAGGTCTTCCCCAGAAAAGGGGCTGAGGAAGGGATCCATGGCTCGGAGCAGTGGGCAGCGCTTCTCCGGCAGCACAAGGCTCCATGGAAAAAGAGGAATCATAAAGCAAAACCCAGTTGTGCTGCGGCAGCAGAGCAAGGGGCCTCCAAACAAAGACGATGCTCCTGGGCAAAGAGGAGAGGAAGCTGGAAAAACTGATGATCCATGGAGTAAAGGACAAGGCACAAGCATGGCTGTCCCCCGCCTGCCTTTTCCTATGGATTTTGGTTTGATTATCCGGCAGGACTGTCCGGTGCAGGCGAGGAGCTGCTGCAGGAGTGAAGGATCAGCTTTGCAGTGGGCACCTGCTTCCCAGTGTCACTCCATCCGTGGGCTGGGGGTCCCCTGGGACACCTGCTCTGCTGCCAAGTCCCTCCTCCACCCGCAGCTCCAGCGGGGCTGGAGGAAGCAGCGGTTTGACTCGGCTCCGTGAATCCGGAGATTTCCCTCCCGCCCTGCCTTCCCGTGCCTTCATTTGCTGATTTTCAGAGGTGACCGAGGAGACATTCTTGATGATGATGATGATGGTGGTGATGGTAATAGGGGAGATAGGTGGCAGATTAATTCCTGAACTCTCTAACAGGATTTAAGCTAACAAGAGGGGAAGGCTTTTTTTTTCCTCCCTCCTTCCCTTTCCCTTCCTCCTTTCAGCTATTTCCTGTGCCGGGGATAACAACACCAAGGAGTGTTAAATTGGCTCTGAATGTCCACCCCTGGCTGTCCACATTCTTGTAACGATTTCATTAGCTTGAATTATCCACGTTATTTTCTTGTAATGGGATTAGCCGTCCTGGAGTCAGCTGAAGTCCTGGAGCGGGAGGCGGGAGGGCCCTTCTGCTGCGTATTCCATTAACTCCCTCATGCAGGGGGTGGAACTGGCCATGGCTCAGCCCAGGGGCAAAACCATTTGCCAGGGTCCTGCCTTCCTAAAGGAGGAAGAAAGAAAAAGGACCATTATTGTGGGGTTTTTTTCCCTCCCCCTTATAATCAGCCCATGGGTGCGGAGGCAGAGCGGGGCAGGGCCAGCGTTTCCGGGGGGAGGGAAGGTCCTGTTTGGGGTGAGGGGGGAGGAGGAATCAAAGGAAGGGGAGCATTGCAAAGCAAAGGAGTGAATTGTGCTGGGCTGACGTGTGGCTGCAGCCTGCTCCCAGGGATAAGGGAGGGAAGGAAGGACTCGTGTCTCTCCGGGACTCTCATCCCTGCCCGGAGCCGTTCGGGATGAGCGGGATGAGCGGTCACGCTGCCCGGCTCATCCCCTGAGCTCTGTCCTGGGGCTGCCCGCAGTCACCGGGGGGATTTGGGCAGGGCTTGGCATGGGAAGGCAGCAAGAGGAGGGAGGGGAGGAGGAGGAGAAGGAGATGGTGGCAGTGGATGGCAACCCACGAGGAGGTTGGCGGCCTCAATAAAGGTTTTCATCATTGATTTTCCAACGTGTTATCTCTAATTTGCTTTTCTTGGAGGAATATAAACCAGAGAGGGGGATTTAGGACTTCCCCGTGCAGTGGGACCACTGTACACATTGCAGAAAACTAAGGGTGATTTTTTTGGTTGTTTTCCAAGAAGTTCTGCTCTTCTGGCAGTGGACAGTGGCTTGTCTCTCCAGCCATGCCAGGGATTTGTGGTGTCAGTTGTGCTTTCCCCTACAGAACTTGGCAACCCAAGAGTCCTTTGGTTAGCTCTGCAACTCCTTAGGAAGAAATTCTTTACTTAGGAAGGAATTCTTCCCTGTGAGGGTGGGGAGGCCCTGGCACAGGCTGCCCAGAGAAGCTGTGGCTGCCCCGTCCCTGGAAGTGTCCAAGGCCAGGTTGGATGGGGCTTGGAGCAACCTGGGCTAGTGGAAGATGTCTCTGCCCATGGCAGGGCGTTGGAATGAGATGGGCTTTAAGGTCCCTTCCAACCCAAACCCCTCTCTGATTCCATGATTACCCTGATGTGGAGGTTTTCTGGAGACCAGGGAAGAAGGAAGGGGAGGGCAGAGGTTTTCTGGAGACCACCTGTATCCCTGTCCCCCTCTATCCCAGGGGCTGTGCTGGGGAAGGATGTGCAGGCACCTTCTGGTGAGCAGGCAAAGCCAAGTGAGCCGTGCTGGCTCCCGGGCTGGAATGTGCTGGGTAATAGCAACGGGATGTCCTATAATCAGCAGGCAGAGGACCAGCTGGATATCCACAAGGATATCCTTACAATCCCAAGGAGTGATGTCCCTGTGACCTGCAGCCAGCTTGCAGTGTGGAGGAGAAATCTCCTTCTCCTCTCTGAGTTCAGCCAGGGAAGCAGGATGGCTGCAGGAAGAGCTGCCACAGCATCAGGAGAGCGGCTGAGAGCCAGGAATGCCGTGGAGAAATGCTGGATGCCTTGTGGGTGGGAGGGAAGGGACATCCCTTCTGGCATCTCTGGGAACACCCTGCGTTCCTGCTGAGCTTGGAATGGGTGACTGGTGGAGGGAGAGCTCGTGGCTGTGTTTATTCTGCAGCCCTGGGGCTCAGCCAGGGCCAGCGCAGGCTTTTTCTGGTTCCTCAGCAAATCTGGATGGGCACAAAGCAAAGGTTCTCGTTTAGGAAATAGTCACAGCAGGGTTTGTTCGAGGCTGCCATCCCTCCCAGCCAAGGCAGGAAAAGGTGCCAAGCCTGGGAGAGCGAGGCAGGAGGATGGATATGCCAAGCTGGCTGCCAGGGCCTGCAGGGACAGCCACGTCCTCCCCTCCTGCTCCTCATTCCACCCGGGATTTCAGAGAATGGCTGTTGGGACACCATTTTCCATGGGTCTGTGGGGAAGATAGCTGGGGGGGGATGGAGCAGCCTTGTCCATAGCAGGTCAGTGGGGGGTTTGCAATGTCTCTACCTTTGTAGCAAAACTCTTTGCTTTTGGTCCCCCCCAAACTTGCCAGTTTGAATTGTGAGCAGCTTTGGGGGAGTTGTTTTCCCCAAAGAGATGTGGGGTTGCTGCACTCCTTGGCTGGTTACAGGTGAAATCCCACTGTGGTGCCACCAGGAGCTGCAGGGGTGTCCTGCCAGGAATCCAGCCCTGGGCCAGGCACGTGGGTCTGGTGGGACAGGGCTCACCAGGAGCGAGGTTCAAGTCTTGTGCAGAGTTAAACCAGGCTGGCTGCAACCAAGTCACTGTCTCAGGATGGAAAGGGCTTTACTTCCTTCAGCCCTGGTGCAGGGGCTCAGGAGCACTTGGAGAATGCATGGATCTGGTGGGTACAAATCCAGAAATTACTCAGGTTTCACACCCACTGGTGCTGGAAACTTCCCTGTAAACCATCCTGCTCGGGGGAAGGAGCCTGGCCTGGTGCTCCGTGCTGGCAGCAGGATTTCTGATCTCTGCCCAATTTGACAGGAGAGAGACCCCACCAGCTCCCAGAGGAACCCCCACCCTGAGTGCCTGTGGGTTTTTTCCCTCCATCTGTGCCCATCAGAGCTCTGTGCTGGAAGGGAAGGAGCTGGCAGCAGCACCAGCTCTGAGTTGCTGTGCTCCCCCTGCCTCCACAGCCATCCCAACCCCTGGGAGCTCAATGGGATCTTGTGGAAAAGCTGCTTTCTTCCCGGCCTTGTCATTGGGGAATAATGCTCCACTAGGGCAGAGTGCTCCATCCCTTTTCCTCCTGCCATCCCCACTCCCGTGCCTTTGCCCGTGGCACAATCCATGCTCAGCCATCCCGGAGCCGGGATGCAGCTGGAATGGGAGCGCACACACGCCAGCACCTGGCTTCCCTCTGGCTTCCCTGGGCACCGGCAGCCTGCCTCCGCGGGGGGTAATTGGGTTTCCTTCCGCCTCTGCCCCTCTCCCCGCCCCCCCCCATCCCCAAATCCAGGAGAAATAATTGGAAAAGAGAGGTGTGAGCCTGTGCCTGGCACCGGCGAGGAGCACATGAAAGGCTGGAGCGCCGCGCTTCGTTCGCAGCTCGGGGATGGAATTGCTGCGTTGTGCTTTCTAATTAGCGCCGCCGTGGGGGGCTCTGCACGGCCCCGCTGGGGTCAGCCCCATCTCCGCCGTGCCCCTCGGCTTCCCTCAGCCCTCCACCCCGCCTGTCCCCTGGATCCGTCCCTCTGGAAGCCCCTGCTGGGTCCCAGGGTCCTTCCCCCGAGCCCAGGGAGGTGCTCGTGGCCAGCGCTGCTCTGGGTCAGGTGTCCACCAACTCCACGCCTGTCCAAGCGTGGGTGGACTGCTCTGAGCTGGGGAGGGAGGAAGAGCCAGTTTCTCCCATCTCTGCCCAGGCTGGTGTGGGTCAGCACAGCTTCCCTGGGACCCTGAATCCATAACCCCCCCTGCTCCTGTGGGTGCCTCCCGGCCCATCCTGTGTGTGGGGTCTCGGGGTCAAAGTGCCACACTGGTGTTTGAGTGCACGGACTGAGCGTGGTCTGACACCTCCCTTTGAGCAAGTACTCTGCTCATATTCCCTCAGCAAATATTCTGCTGCCCCCACGCAATGCCCATGATATTTTTCATGGAGAGACAGATTGGAGCATGCCCATGGCTCCTGCCTCCCATCTTCCCTAGCTGGATGCATCAGGAGCTCTCATTGCCTCTCCCTTCACCCAGCTTAGAGATGCTCCAGGGATCTTGGGAGTCCCTGTCACCCCCACCCCCCCTTGCAGAAGGACCTCTGGGACCCACAGGCTGCCCCTGCCGCTCCCAGATCCCAGCATCCCCTCCAGGCGAGGCTGCTCCCCGGGTTTGTTTGTTTGTTTGGGAGCTTTGGCTCGGAGCGGGCGGGAGGGAGAGCGGGAGGGAAAGCACCGAGCGGGAGACGTGCGGATTCATTCTGAAGCTTCATAATGGTGCATTTACACACCACGTTGCCTAAGGAAATTGGGTGGATGAATGCCTGGTCATGCTGCCAGTGCAGCAGGTTAACTCCCAGGATTTAGCTTATATCATTTCACGAGAGCGTTTATGGCCTTTGCCGTGTTTATTCCCAGGTGCTCTTTGGCACTGCCGTATCCCGGGCTCCTGTTGTGTATGCACGCCCGTGTGGAGATTTTCAAATAAAATAACACATCTCTTCAGACCTGGGCCACATTAAATATTTATTGCCTGCAGTTTGTGCATATGTGTTTGATAAATGGGTGCGAGGGGAGGGCAGGAGAAGGGGAAAGCGGGAGCTCGGCAGCGGGGAAAGCGGCGGCTTTGTCCTGGAATCTCTCCGGGGGACGGCACTGGAGAGGGGTGGCCAGCAGGTGCTGCCTTTGGGGCTGTTTTCAGGGGTTTTGGACAAGGTGGAATGGCTTTGGTGTGCTTTGTCTCTCATAAGTTCCTTGTCTGGGAGGGATGCTGCCAGCCCACCCCACACCTCCAGCTAAACCCCCTTATTTCCCCATTCCTGACTTTCCATTGACACTCAAAAGCCTCTCTGAAATGGAGGTTGTTGTGCAGGACTTGGGTCTGCTGGATTCGCCTGTTTCCCTTTGTACATCCAGCAAACTTAAATAAAACCAGTTTATTCCAGCCCAGAGGCTGCAGGATGGGAAAGGCTGAGGTGTTAGAGTGAGGAAATCCAGTCATAAAAGTGATGCCCAGGTGGAGGAGCTATTCTGGGAAGAGAACAGATCCCTGTGGGGCCACGCTCTGTCTCCTGCCTGGATCCTGTGCACTCCAGCCCCTCTTCAGAGGTGCAAATAAACCTGTTTTGGTGGGATTTGGAGCAGAAGCCTTTTGTATTGTTAAGGTTTATATCCGAAATGATCCTTGAAATCCAAGCCGAGTTTTTAGCTGTTAGTGTTTGCTTTGGACATGGGAAGCAGAGTGGCTGCAGGACACCTGAGGCCACAGCCCCGTGGGTCTGCAGCTGGCACTGCCGGGGTTTGTGGGAAGAGGGTGGCTCTTCCCTTGATCTCACACCGCCTTTCCTTTTCCCCCTTGGATTCACAGCACCTTTGGAGAGCTCAAGACTGTCCGGCTGCCCAAGAAAATGGCGGGAACGGGATCCCACCGGGGCTTCGGCTTCGTGGATTTCGTCACCAAGCAGGATGCCAAGGTGAGCTGTGCTCCGACCCCTCTGGACTGCCCCAGCCAGCTTGGGAAGGGGCCTGGGGGTTCTGGCTTAGCCCAGGTTTGGGGCAGGCTGTGGCCATTCCCCAGGGAAGCTGCACTGAGGCTGAAACCCCCACGTGGGCAACAACAAAACCCACAGCCTGAGGCATAGCGGGGATAATTTTGGTGCAACTGATAAAATAACTCAAAATCCTTGTAATGCAAGAGGACAGGAGCTTATTTTTCAGGTCTGTCAGCAGCAAGGTGAGAAGGGATGGTTTTGACCCAACATTAGCACATCAGGAAGCCTCTCTACATGTCCCACCTCCGCCACCGCCTTGATTTTAGGGGAGTTTTGGATATTGTGGCTGTTTACTAATTTGTAACCTGGGCAAGGCTCGTGTTCACCAGTTCTCCTGTGTGTTTTGAGACCCCCCCGTGTGAGCAGCCTTACCCTGGTGCTTTCACAGTGACTGTACCAGAGGATCAGTTGTGAATTGGTGTAGATAATTTATTTTTTTAAAGCTTCCCTGTATGTTTAAATTCCACGCTTGCAGCAGAAGCCAGGGGATCGTAGCCTGCCTGATGGTATCCTGCTATTACCCTATGCCAGAGGTTCTGGAGCAGGGTGGGTTTCATCCTGCTGCTGGTTCCTGGTGATTTGTGCAGTGTCTGGAAGGGAGTGGTTGCAGGCACAAACCACGGGATGTTCTTGCTGAAGGGAAGGGGCCACACGACTCCCCGAGACTCCAGATTTTCCAGACTGTGAGTGGAGATGCAGGAGAGAGGAGGGGGGAGCCAGGCAGAGCCTGTGTTTATGTTTTTAGACAGGATTCATTGATCCAGGATCACAAGGGACTATTAGATCATCCCTTCCAGCCTGACCTCCCGTATAACACAGTGCATGGAGTTTCTTTGTTAGTCCTGTATTGATCCTAATTCAAACTTCCCTCTGCTCAGCTCCCATCCCCCCCGGGGGGTCAGCTGGGGGTGCAGGGATCCCCCAGAAGCCTGGTTCCTCTCCCTGCACCACGAGCTGTGCCCGTGGCTCTGCTCAAAGCAGCTTTGCTTTCACCTCTGCTTCTCTCCACACTCATTCAGCCATTTATTCCTGGGGTTTGAACTGATCTTTTCCCAAGGAAACTTCAGGGTTTGATGGAAAGGTGCACAGAGGCAGCTGGCTGGTTCTTTACTGCTGCTGGGTTTTTTTGGGGGGTGAGGCAGCACCCACTTTTCTGCTGGTTTCTGGAGGAAACAGGCACAGGCTCAGTGTTCGCCTCCCATCCCTTTCCCTCCCTTCAGGGACTGATTCCAGCTGCACTGGACAAAGAGGAATCTCAGTGACAGGAAACCCCTGTGTGGCTGGTGAGGGGAGTGAGCCAGGGCTCTGGAGCAGGGCACTGCTCCCAAAGCTCATGGAGGGGAGCGTGCAGGGAGAAGCTGCCCTGTGGAAGAGCTCTCAGCGGGGTTCGCTTCTTTCCCAGCAAAGCAGCTCTTCTTCCTTCTTCATATTTTTTTTTCCACCCTCATCTCTTTGAGGGATTTAATTGTCTCACAAGTGGCACATCAAGTACACTCCATTGGCCGTCTGGAAAAGGATGCACGGTGTATTGATGAATAGGATCCTGAATATTGTAAACACGCTCATAATTGGCTTAGAGTTTATTGCTGAGTGAAATGAGAGAGGAGGGGAGTGGGCCTGGAGACCTCTGAGCTGAATAGCTCTGACTGTCAGTGACGCTTTTGCTCAGAGTGGTAATCTGGAAATTGCTTATAAGCATCTTACAAAACATGATGGGTTTGTAATGGAATAGTTAGGCTGGCTTTGTTGGGCATTTAAAGCCTGTGACCTCCCGTGTTTGTCTTTTTCTCTGAACAGCCACGGCTGCCGTGGGAGCGCTCGTGGCGATTTTCCAAAGCCAGCACAGAGGTGGGGGGTCCCCCTCCCAACTCCCCGGTGCTGTGCCTTGCAGATCTGCCCCATCAGCTTTGGTTTGATCTCCTCAGCCCCCCCCCCCGGAACTCTGATCCACTGGCAACACCAAATGAACTCCGGTTAGGGAAGCGCTGAGCGTTTCCTGACGCTCCCCGCGCAGAATGGCTGCGGAATTGTTTTTATTTTTGAACTATTAACTGGAAGCCGAGTTCCCACTTCTCTCCCCTGTTGATATAAAAAATACATCTGGTCTCCAAACAGAAATTGCCCATTTGGGAGAGACAGCCAAGGCTCTCAAAATGCACACGCACGGAAGGAAAAATCCTTGTGTGCAGCTGGCACGGCAGAGAGCACCCTCAGCTGGGACTGCTGCTTGCGAGGGAGGGATATTTATCAATCTCCTAATGTTGTTGACCCTTTGTCCCTCTAATGATTCCAGCCTGGAGGCTCTTTGGCTTGAGTATTTAATAGGGCAAGGGGGAATCCACAGGCAGAGCAGCCCTGTCCTCCAAATGAAGGCAGCAGCCGGGGCTGGAGCTGTCCCACGCGGGGTGACAGACGCTCCCTGCTCCCGGCCTTCCCGGCACAGCAGCCTCTGCTCCACACCTCTGGCTGCCTCCTCCCACCAGCCTGGCCTTCCTGGGAGTTGATGGGCCACCCCTTCCATTGGAAATTCCCTTTCTGAATCCCACAGATATCTTTAAGCTGCCTCTCCCTTTCCTCTGTCCGTGTCTTCCCGCCGTGCTGAGCCGTAACGTTAAGCCTGAACCGAACTCTGCAAAAAACGCTCAGAAATGGCATCTTTAAGCATGCTCACATCCTATTCTCGAGGAGGAGAAGTCCGTGGGGTTTTCATGCAACCCTTGAAGCATTTGGAAAGCAAAAAAAGGCCTGTGAGGACGTTTGCCAGGGATCTCCAGGCTTCGGTGTGGCCCGGCAGAGAGAGCGTTACCAAATGCAGCAGCTTTATCCAAACTGGGTTTTGGCATTCAAAAAGGAGCCCTGTGTGGCAAAGGCTCCCATTAAGGGTCCTGGAGGATGTGAAGCTGTGGGAATTAGAGGTCTTTTCTGGTGAGTCTCTCTCTTGGATGAGTGGACACCACATCTCCCTTTATCCCTCCTTCAGATACAGCCACACAAACCTCTGGCCCTTCTTTGTTCCTCCAAAGAGGTGTCGTGGGAAGGCAGATGCTCAGGTAGAGGAGCTGCACCCCAAAAATAGCTCCTGCCTCTTCTCCTCATTTCATATTTCTCACCTAATTAAAATATATTTTTTCCCTACCTATCTTTTCATTTGGAGTAGCAGCAGTGGCAGATTTCCTCCTCTCCTGGAAGATTTCCAGCAGCATGGATGTATGGGGCTGGCATTTCTTCCCTTCATCCCTTTGTCTTTTAAATCATCTGTGGTTTCTCTCCTTTTTTTTCCCCCTGAAAAAGTCTTAATTCCTCTCAGAGCGATGAAGAGCTCTGTTCTCTTTTAGCTCATTTCCAAAGAAATGACATTCGTGTGTTTGTCACCTGAAATGTGCAGCATTCCCAGCTCTGGGAGCCCATCTGGAAGACAGGGAGCAGAGGTTCCCAGCACAGGCTGGAGCTTTCCTTCATCCTGGGTGCAAACCAACTCGTTCTGGGGACGTGTGTGGCCGGGAAGGGCCAGTGTCACCAGGCTGGTGGCAGATGTGTCTCACCCAGTGGGTTTCTCTCAACCTGATGGCAGCATCTGCCTTCCCTCTTGCTCCGTGACCTTTCCCAGAGCTGCCAGCAAAACTAGAGGATGCAGATCCTGGGAGGAGGAGGAGGAGGAGGAGGAGGTGGCAGGGAAGTGGCTCAGAGGAGCAGAGCCCACCAAGCTCATCACGGTGTGCCCTCCTCCCTGACCTGCAGAGCACAGAGAGGCTGCAGGGGCTGTGAGCTGTCACCCCACCTTCCTCTTCCTTCTGGTGGGGGAAGGAGGAATTGAAAAGTAGGAATTAACCAGTGAAATGCAGTGTTTGGAGCTGTGGGTGTCTGCCAGGCTTTGGAAAGGGCTCCTGGTGCCAGCATAAACAGCTCTCAGAACTCCCTCCTGCCACCTCCCCCTCCGAGGGTTTGTTCAAGCCAGCACGTTGCTCTGCTTGTTGGAAGACAGGACTTTAAAACCCTGCAGCAGCAAAGAAAAACTGCTGCAGCTTGCAGCCCTTCCAGGAGGAATGTGCCCCTGGAAAAGGGGGCACCCTGCCCTGCCGGGATCACCCCGGGGAGCTGGGGATGGTGGGATAATGGGGATTTCAGCCATGCTATGGAGCAGGTGGAGCTGGTGCTCTTTGTCTTTATTTTATAGCAAGTGAGGATTACATGAGTGAAGGGACTTGGGAAGGAGTGGAAAACTCAGGGTGCTGGTCGCTGAAAATGGGGCTTTTTTTGTGAGTTTCATAACCCAGCAGCCCAAGGAGGGTCCTGGCTGCTGAGGAGCAGCCGTGGGCAGCAGAGCCTCTGGCAGGAAAAGCCCCTCTGCCCAGGGATGGGACATTCGGGGACAACTGCAGTGCTCCAAAGTTGTCATTTAGCAAGAGGCTCAGAGGAGAGATCTGGGCTTCTACAGGACAGCCTGGGAGCTGTTTTGGGGCCCCCAGCTGGGAGCACAGGTCCCTGTTGGACAGCAGGATGTTTCTGTCACAGCAGGAGGGTCCTGGTTTGCTGTTGACCCACCCTGTGCTGCCCCAAAGCCCCACAGGCTGCGGCTTCTCCAGCTCAGGTGTGGTCCCATCCCGTGCTGGCTTCCAGCCTGCTCTCCCACGGAGCAGCAGCCTGCAGGAACGGCGGTGGGAATTCGCTGTGCTGCAAAGTGTGTAGAAGATAAACGACCGAGTCAGAGCCTCTGATGGAGATGGATCCTGCCCCGTCAGAGCAGGATGTTCTCCGGTGGCCTTCTCCCTCCGGGGCGGAGGGAGGGACGCCTCTGCCTTTCCTCCTGTGAGCCTGCTCTTATTTTCCCCTCTAATTCCCTTTTCCTTTGAACCCTGCAGAAAGCCTTCAACGCCCTGTGCCACAGCACCCACCTGTACGGGCGCCGGCTGGTGCTGGAGTGGGCGGACACGGAGGAGACGCTGGAGGCCCTGCGGCGCAGGACGGCCGAGCACTTCCACGGTAACGCCCCCCGGCCTGGCACGCGCCAGCCCGGGCCCCGCTGGAGCTGGCAGGCGGATGCTGGAGCCTGAGGATGCGGGGGGGGAGCGGGAGGCATCCGGGCCGGGGCCGCGTCTGGCAGCTCTGCCCGCGAGCCCTGCCCGCCAGCCCCGGTGCCCCTGCTCCGTCCCCCGGGTGCTCCGCGGGCCCCGTGCACGCAGCACACGGATTGAGGAGGACAAACAACGTGGCTCCGGGTTGGGATTCAGAGAGGGATGCTCGGCTCGGGCTGCCGGCAGGGACGGCGCCGCCGATGACAGCACTGCAGGCTCCTATTGACAGCCATCGACAGGCACAAATGCATTGCTTGGCAAATATTTATGTAGGAAGGGCTCCCCTGGGCTGCAGGGCTAAGCTGGAGATCAATGCTCGTCCTCCTGCATCCCCTCCCAGCTTCCCCTCTCCGTCACCGCCGCGTGCCCGTGGCCCGGGGCTTTGGCTGCACGTCCCTGGTGAGGGCAGAGCGGCACATCCCGGCTATTCAGCGATCCTGACTCCGGCACGATCTGGCCACGTGTTCCTGGAATAGCGCAGGGCTGGTCGTGCCAGGCTGGGGGAGCTGCAGTTTGGGGGTGGCAGGGCTCAGGGTGGGTGTGCCCACCCAGGAGCCAGCGCCGGAGTGGGGACACGTTGAGCTTGGTCACAGTAACGTGAATCCCCTCCAGGGTGGGCAAAGCAGCAGGTGAGATGTTCCATGCACCCAATTTTCTCTTCAGAATCTCCTTCCCCCCTTCCTACTTGGCTCAGTGTAAGGGGAAATAAATAGTCTTGGCTTTAGGGTCGTTGCAGACGCGCAGCAGATGTGGCTGTGAGCTCTGCCACCTCCCCCAGGCTCCGCTTGCTTCCCGATTTCTGCCTGCCTTTGCTCCAACCTCCTTGTCTGGGCTCTTCCTCACTGAGCTGGGGACCCGGGGAGAGCAGCAGGAAGAGCATTTTCACATCCCACACATCCCAGGAGGAATGCAGCCTTGGAGCTGAAGTGGCTCCAGGGTCTCAGCTGCCAAACAGGAGCAAGGTTATCACTCCCCATCCTTAGGGATGGGAAATACGATGGAAGCACAATCCCTGCTGTGCTCCAGCCTGTCTCGAGGGGAGAGCCAGGACTTCCTGCGGCAGAGCAGGATGTGCCGGGAGTGGATCTGCACCACAAAGCCAGGCTGGGGCACACCCGGGGCACCAGGAGCTGCCTGGTGCCTGGGACCAGGTCTCGGCCTCTCCACACCTCCCTGGCAGGCTGGAGGGTCACGGGCGGGATTTTATTCCCTTGGGAAGTGCCTGATCCTGTGATGCCCAGAGGCAAGGAGGGAGCTGCACCCTGTCCCTTTTGTGGGTATGCAGAGGGTGATAGTGATAGAGAGGGGATAAAACTGCCACCACTCTGCCTTCAGCCCCTTGGAAGGGGGATGCTCCTTCAGCTTTCGTCCCTGGCCTAGCTGGAGGCTGGTTTTCCCACTTGGAGCAGGGATGGAGGGGATACAGAGCACACCCAGCGCCCAGCAGCTGGGCTGAGAGCACACACCTCTGTTCACTGGTGACACAGAGCAGAAATCAGGTTTTTTCCTACTGTTACCCATTTCCCCCACTCTGCTCCTTCCCCACAAGGTGCAGGAGCAGCTCAGACATCCCTATGTGTTTTATGGATGTCCCATGAGTTTTCCTCTCCCAGCACACTGTGAGTGCATTGTGAGGGTCTTCCCACAGGCTGCAGTGGCCAGGCCCCTCTGGGGACCGAGCTGGGAATGGGAAAGAAAAGAGAATTTGGGGTCTTCGAGGCTCAGGAAACAGTCAAGAGCGAGGCCCTGGTGTCCCCAGCTCCAGTGTCAGCCCCATCATCTTTGTCTCAGCATTTCCTTGTCCAGACCTGGGCTGTGACAGACGTGTCCTGCCACTGACTGCTCTCTGCTGCAATTATGCACCTGATTTCTGGACATCATTTAGACAGATTGGGCTTCCAGTTCCAGGGCTCTGCTGTTATTTTTTAAGTTAAGGAGAGGTCTGGTCTCCCAAACCTTTTCTCCATGCAGACGTTTGTCATGGCAATCAAGCCACTTCTGAGCCATCTTTTCAATAGGCCTAATAGATGCAATAAAATGGAATAGGCTTCCTTCCCATTTTGTGCAGTTTTCAGGTCATTCTTTCAGGCTTGTTCTGAGGCTTTGTAATGTTCCAGGAAAAAGTGAGGAGCCCAGGAGTGGTCACTGAGTGCCGGGGGTGGTTTCAGTAATTCTGTCAGGAGTGAAGCCACAGCCCAGCCCTGAGGCCTGGGACCTCAGCCCTGCACTGAGGTTTGACAGGTTGGAGGCTTTTTGCTCATTTCTGGGAGTACCTGCTCGTCATCCTGAGGCAGGAGGGTCTTATATTAGGAAAAAAAAAAAAGCCACTTGGAGTTTTATTTGCACCTCGCTGTGAATTTGGGGGACCCACTGCTGCAAGGTGGCTGGAGAGCCCGAGAGCTTGGCCCGTGCAGGGAAGGCTTTGATGCTGCTGTGGATACGTGGGAAGGAGAAGCCAGGGAAAGGTTGGCCAGCAGTTGTCCTTGGGGCCTCTAGTCCAGCCCATAAACTGAAGCAGGGTTGTGACAAATGCCACAGCAGGGCAGGGAGGGGTGACAAACCCTGCCACTCACCAGCAGCATCTCGGCCCCAGTTCGGGCACAGGCATCCTCCCTTTGGAAAACCAGGATCACTGATGCCGTTGGAACCAGCAGGGTGACTGTCCTGGCTCGGTGACAAAGGGATCCCACTGCCCTGCAGCTGGATTTGCCAGCCCTGGGGCCAGGGGCAGACCTGGATCTGTGCCCTGCGCGGGAGGAGCGCTCCAGGGTCGCATCCAGAGCCCCTGCGCTTCTCCTGCATCCCCAAATCACGGAACACAGCCCCACAAAGGTCTGGGAACAGCTCCACCCCCCATTTCTCCCCGGCTTGCCCGTGTGGCTGGAGCAGCTCCATCCTGTAGGAACGGCAGGCCGGGGGAAGATTGGCGAGCGCTCCCTCGGCGTGCTCGCCTCTCTCCCGGGAGCCCGCGGGCCGTGCGGGGAAGGCCCCTGCTCCCAATCCCGCTAAATTGCTATTGACTGGTGTTCCCTGCGCTCCACAATGTCCTGCCAGGGCTGGCTTGGGAAGCCAGCTGTGCCGGGCCGCTCCTCTCTGCGCCTTCCCATCGATCAAAGCATTAAACTGACAGATGGGGAATTCTGCGCCGTGCGAGGAGGGAAGGGAAGGGACGGCTCGGGGGGGATTGTTTGGTGGGAAGGATGGGGAGGGGGATGAGGGAGCTGCGTGAGGAGGGGGGTTCAGTTGGGAGAGCAGAGCCTGAGGGTGGGTGTCAAGCAGCAGAGCCCCACTTGTTATCCCAGGTTATTCACAGTTTGCTGGAAGCAGGGGGGTTTGCCGGGGAAGGATGGTCCACTCCGGGCCTGATCCTCCTGGCGGGGTGGGAAAGTCTTCCCTGTCTCCATCACCTCTCCCAGTTTGCTCTTCTCCATCACCTTTCGCAGTTTGCTCCTGTCTCCATCACCTTTCCTAGTCTGCTGCTGTCTCCATCACCTCTCCCAGTTTGCTCTTCTCCATCACCTTTCGCAGTTTGCTCCTGTCTCCCTCACCTTTCCCAGTTTGCTCCTGTCTCCGTCACCTTTCCCAGTTTGCTCCTGTCTCCGTCACCTTTCCCAGTTTGCTCCTGTCTCCATCACCTCTCCCAGTTTGCTCCTGTCTCCACCACCTTTCCCAGTTTGCTCCTCCTTTTGTCCACAGCCCCCAGCTCTCCTTTCCCCTCACCTCCCAACCGCTGGGCTCCCTTTTTTTCTCTTTTTTTCTCCTTCTTTTTTTTATTTTTGGCTTTTTTTCCTCGAGCATGTGTAACTAATGCAAACACATGCCGGAGCCGGGGAGTAAAACCCTGCAGGATTAGCGTGGCATCCGCAACCCTGCCACGTCCTAATCCCGTGGTAATCCCCCTGCCGGCCCTCCCCCGCCGGCTCTGCCCATTGTTTAGGGGAAGCAAATGGGATCGTTGGCGGGCAAACCTCAACCGGCTGGGAGCGGCACCGCGGAAGTCTGAACCGATTCGCCTCCCCACCCTCCTGGGGTTTTATTTTCCCCTTTTTCCCGCTCATTGGGCCGTGTGGGGATGCTCCCGGCGCTCCCCGTGGTGGATCTGGGGGATGCGGTGGGGGGCATTTCCCGTGCCATGGCAGGTGCTGTGGGTGCATCCCCCTGCTCCCTGTGCACCCAGCACCCCACATCCAGCTTTTCCTCTGCTGTGCAGCCTCATCCTTGCGGGGATCTGGTTGGGAAGGGGTGGCAGGTGCAGGACACGCTTCCCCGCAGTGGATTTGGGAGGTGAGGCCACGTTTGGTGCTGTTCCCGAGCAGGAGAGCCGGGAGGGCAGAGTAAAGGCAAGGGAGAAGTGCTGAGCTGGCACCTTCCTTCAGGGTGGGTTATCCCTTGTGCCTTTGGGTGATTGAACCGGGAAGAGCCGCTGGAGGGTCTTGGGGTGGCACCTTGTGGCCCCCTGGGCCCCCCTGAGCTCAGTGGGGTGGGTGCTGGGAGGGGAGTGGGGTCCCCCAGCACCCTCATCCCCCTGCCCGTCCCCACAGCCCCCGGGGGAAGGGAGGCAGGTTCTGGCTCTCTGTCAAGGAATTAATTGAAAAATAAAATCATTNTTAATTTCTCCTGTATTGATGTTTTGTGACATTTACTTGTTGTTTATCTCCCGCAGCAGCTGTAATACTAAAAGAAAATGCACAGCTTGTTCCATTTATTTATTTTACACCTTTTCTTTAGTCCTGTGGTATGTTTGTTTGTTTGAGAAACCCAGCGAGGCTTTTGATGTCTGCGAGCAGGATTTAAACAGCTGTTCTCCATGTGCTGCCAGCGAGCTGGGGAGCCGGGGGGGGGCCAGGGGGCTGTGCCACGGCTCCTGCTGGGAGGGCACTGCTTGCCCAGCATAAAGGGGGGGTGTCAGCCTGGCTTCAGGCACCAAATGGCTTTGTCACCCCCGGTTCCGGGCGCTGACGTGGGGTTGGGATGCTCACTCAGGTGCTGGCAGCCCCCCTGGGGTGTCCCGCTCTCCTGCTGCCTGTAGGATCCTTAGGGAAGGGTGTGGGCTTGGTGCTGTGTCCCACGGGAGCTGGGGAGTCACGGGACATCATCCCCCCGAGGTTGGGCTGCTGGAATCGTGTGCTCTCGGCAAGGACGTTGGTGGGGCTGTGTCCTGCCGAGGCTGGTTGGTCTTGCAGCCACTTTTCCACAGGGGAATTGTGAATTCCACGGTGAACTGGGGTCAGCAGGAAGGGTTGGCATCGCCACTGAGCCTGTTTGGGTGCTGCTTGCTCCCGGCAAAGCCTGTGAGCTAAAGCACGGGTGGGAGAGGTGGAATCCCAGCTCCAGCCATGGTGCCCTGCCAGGACCTGGCTGGGGAGGAGAAGTAGATGGCACTTGAGGGGTTTTACCTGGCAGGGTGTCCTGCTGCCTCCAGCCCCCTCAGCCCCTCCCAGGTGGTTGTGTGTGGGTCCAGGTTGTCATTTTTGGTTTTCTTCTTCCCCCCTTTGCTGCCACCCGGGCCTGGACAGACTCCCCGAAGAAGAAAAAACGATCAGAGATTCTGAATGAAATCATGGAGCATCTGGAAGAGGAGGAGAATAACAGAGATGAGGACATCTGACAGCTGCCTGGTGCCTGGTGAGGTGGGTACCAGGGCAGTGGGGCCGGGGTGGGCACGGCTGGCCCCAAAGGTCGCAGTGTCTTGGGTTGCTGCAGGGTTGGCAGTGCCAGGGGGAGGAAAAGGTGGAATTGCAAAGGCTCAGCAGCCTCTGAGCAGGGATCCCAGCCTTCCCCTCTCCTCCCTGTCACTGTGCAGGCTCGTGGCTGTGGTCTCAGGGGTGCAGCCCAGATTTGGGGTCGGTTTGGGCTCCTTGTGTGTTCTCTGAGCTCCCCTGGGTGTTTGCTGCCCTGGGAGGGAAGGCAGCAGAATTATCACTGCTGAGGTGTGAATTGTCCCTCCCTGTGGCTGGGGGAGAACAGATGGGCTGCCAAAACATCCCAGTGCCTGTTTGGACACCAACCTGCAGCTGCCACCAGGACACACATAGTTTGGCAAAGGCCTTTTCCCTGCTAGCACCAAAAATTCCACGGCTTCGCTCCCTCCAAGGTCTGGTTCGTGCTGTCCTGAGCCCTGGCTGGCATCACTCCTTGCTGTGTCTTGGAGCAGCATCTCAAGGCTGGGAAGTTTGGGATGGCAGGAGGGAGCCAGGATGAAATGGCTCCCTGTGGTCCAACCCTGCAGTCCTGGCAGCCCCTCAGCTCCCCTTGAGACCCCCAAGCTCAGCCTGTGTGGGTTCAGGGGAGGTGAAACGGGCTTGTGATCTCCATCCATGCAGTGCCTCTGCAGGCAGTGCCGGGGCTTTGGGATAACTGGGTGCCCTTGGAGCAGCTCTGATTCAGGGATGCCCCCAGGTGTGTGTGCTCCGAGGGTGGAGCTGGGGAGGGATGCAGGAGCACAGCAGGGACAGGACACACGGTGTTGCTCAGAGCCCCGTGCTCACAGACGTGCCCTATCCCAGCTTTTCCACTGAACTCCCAAAAGCAGGGATCCCACAGGGCTCAGCACCGGTGGGCCTGAGGCTCCAGAGCCCTCCTGCTGCTGCCACTGAGTGGCTCCCCACACCCAACACCAGCCACTCCTGCCAGGACCTGGGGGTTCTGCCTCGGGGGACAGACCAAAATGCTGGGATACCCCTTTGGGATGTCTCAGAGCTGCGGTGTAAAACCCTCACCCTGTCCAGCAGGAGGGTAAACTGAGGCACAGGGGGTGTCAGTGTCACCTGAGGGGGTGACAAGCTTTATTCCCCTTTTTTTTTTTGCTCAGCATTGATGAGTGGCATTCCTGCCCCCGCTCCCCACTGCCTTTCCCCCTGACCCCTCACTGGTTCCTGGCACAGCTCTGCACCCGGGGGTCACTGCAGGGAAACCTCAGCCTCAGCTAAGTTAAATTTAAATTCAGCAGCGATGTTTGACCATCCTGGGAGTGCAGGAGCAGCCCATGCCCAGCTCAGAGGGCAGAGGAGCCGGGCAGGGGCCCCTCCAGACATCACCATTCCAGCCAAGCTCTGCAGCTTTGCACGCTGGGCTTGGATTTTCCCGTGGGGTTTGTTGGTTTTTTTTTTTCTCCTGGTGGTTTTTTTTCCCCCCTCTTTGCCTTCATTGTCTTTGGTGGCGGGGCAGGCTCCGTGCTGAGTGTCTCTGAGGTCTGCAGCGGCGACGAACAGGATTAGCACAAGCAGAGCATGTAGGCTTTAGAGAACAGAGCAGAGTTTGGTTTCAACATCTAATTCAATTTGTTCTGCCGAGATTGAAATATGAAATGGTTGCCAGTCAAACGTTCAAAGGGGGAGGAGGGAGGGAAGAAGAGAGGGAGCCTTCTCAAATTTAAATTTTAATGAAAATTAATTTAACCCTTTGATACATTTTAAAACATGTTATTTCCCGGGCTGGAAACAGGCTGGAAAAACATTCGTGAGGGTTTTCTTTTTTTTTTTTTCCCCCTGTACCTTCAAACATAATGAAGATTTTCTTTTTCCCTTAATGATACTTATCTGGTGGAGCAGTTTGACATTGGTTAATTTTTCAGGCAGTTTGGTATCAAGGAAATCTGTTTGATGTGAGCAGGGGGGAGCTGTGTATGTGTGTGTACAGATATCCCTGTGCCTGTACATTAATTATGGGAGTGCTGAGCACAGCCCTGGAGAGCAGTTGGAGTTAATTCCTGCTCCGCAAGCAAAGGCTCCACTCTTTGTTACGTGTGGAGGATCCCACACGTTGCACCCCTAAAACCACAGCAGGAATTTTCTGGGAACGAGCATACACCTGCTAATTACCCTGAATTAAAGGGATGGCCTAAGCAGGTCTGTAGAAATTCAGCACTCCCCACTGCCTGGTTTGTTTTTTCCCCCTGATCTGAACCAATCCTAATGATAAAATAATGCAAACTCTCTTAGCTGTCCATGTAGCCAAAGCTGGGAACAGCCTCCCAGTGGTGCTTACCCCAGCTGAACAGGGTCACAGTGCACTCCCTGCCTTTGGGAGGGGTGATAGTTCCTTTTTGTTATTCAGGAAGGTGGTGCCTACCCCAAATGATTGCTCCCTGACTGTTGTGTCTGGGCTGGGATGAGCTGTGCCCTGGTCCCCTGGTTTTGCTGGCTCCTGACACCCCGGGGTGTCACCCCGTGCCCCCTGGGCAGAGCTGGGCACGTGGAGGGGGTGATGCTCATGTGCTCAGGGGGGCCTTTTTTGGGGTGGGAGTGTTGTAGCCAGGCTGTGCTGGTGGCAGAGAGGACGAGCAGCTCCCAGCCTGAGTCCTTCAGCAGCCCTGGCTCTGCAGAGAGGACCTGGGGGTGCCACCCCAGAGGGCTTTGGGGTCTCTCTGGGCTGTGCTCAGCTCCTCTCTCCCCAGCACAGAGCTGAAAGGAGTGGTTCACACTCAGCTCTGTCCTCTGGGGTACGGTGCAGGGTCCCTGTGGGGTCTGCTGGAGCCCCTGGGTTTCTGTCAGGTTGTGACAGCTTCATCCAGGGTGAGACCCCGTGGAGCTGGACAGCAGCAGGAGCTGTGACGGCTCTGGCTGCTCCCCAGGCACCTTCCATATCCCCCTCCCCAGGGCCAGCTCTGGAATTGGATTAGGATATTATTCAAATGCAGCTTTTTTACTGAATGAGAGGGTTAACGGGTTTGAGTGTAGAACCAGCTCTCCCTCAGTGCTGCCTCTCACCAGAGGCCTGTGTGGGCTGTTATCTCCTTATGGGATGGCAGGCAAGGCACAGAGGATATCCAGGGAGCCTGGGTGTGCTGGGCACTGCCAGCCCCTCTGCTGAGCCAGGCTGTGCCCTTTGATTGCTCGGAGGAACTCGTTCCCTTTGGAAAACTCCTGACTGTGGTGTTTTCCTCCCTGTCCCGTGGGAGGAGGCAGGGACAGGCAGGCAGCACCCACCCTGTGTGGTTTCTTTTCATCACCATGGCACTGGTCCTGCCTAAAATTCGGGAATTTCAGCTCTTCTCATCCCTTTAGTCCCATCTTGCCTTGTCTTCCTCCCGAGTGTGCCCCGTGGAGTTGGGTCTGGGAAGCACTGAAGGGCCAAGGCAGCACTGTAGGTGTTCACCCCCCCTTTGCCAGGGCTCTAAGATCTTGCATCCCCCTGTGTCATTCCTGCTGCTTTCCAGCTCCAGGAAGGAGCTGTGGAATCTCCAGAGGGAGGTTCAGGTTGGACATGAGGAGGAATTTACAATGCAAATTAGGAAAGTTGCCTTGGATGCTGGAGATTTGGGGAGCACAGGCTTCTCCTTAACCACAGAATGGAAGGGACCAAAATTCCAGCACATCTGGACCTTACCCCGGGTCACACCACGACCAGGATTTGGCACCATCACTTTCCAGTTTCCACCACCACATTCCAGCTTCCAGCAGCACTTTCCCCACCAGGAAATACAGCAGGAGAACGAGGCAGGGTGCAGCTTGCCTGCCTGAGACTCCCTGCCTCCTGTTTTCCCTAAAATATATGCATTGGAGAGGAAGAGACATCGCATGGCCGGGCTTGAGATCTCAGCCTTCACCCTTCATGAATAATAATCAGGCTCAGTAAATCACAGTAAACAGGGATCCAAATTGGCTAATAAGGGAGGCTTTCACCCCAAAGTGGAGCTGGGGAGGAAGGCAGAGAGCAGGAGCAGACGTTGGCTCGGGGGGTGTGCAGGGTGGGACCTGAATTGGTGACAGAAGGGAGGGGATGCCAGCATGGGAGCAGGGACACGGAGAGCAGGAACTGGGAAGGACCCCGGGAGAAGGGACGGAGTCTCACCTCCCCTGGGAGCTGCAGGAGCACGGTCCCTGCATTCAAGAGTCTGTAATTAGTGCCATGTAATGAGGTTTGTCTCTCTCTTCCAGCCCCAGGACTGTGATGGGCTGATGGGGATGAGCGTGGACCGGGGTGGGGATATGGAGATGGCGTCACCACATCCCCACGTGTGACATCATCCCCAGCTCAGGGTTTGGCAAAGCTGCTGGGACAAGGGGAATGAGAGCAGGAGAGTGATAAGGGCTGTGGTGTGTGTCAGGAAAGGTGATCTGGGGGGGAAAAAAGGTTTTGTTCGTGTTCACTCAACTAAAATTTGAGTTTTCCTGGTTGATTTTCTCCCGCAGGAGCGAGCAGGGCAGCAGTGGGAGCTGTGTTCAGGAGCAGTGAGGGGGGCTCTGGCTCTTCATTGCCAGCAGCAGGCTTTGACAGGAAGGTGCTTGTTTAAGTGCCTTGGGAAGTGGGTTTGGGATGTGCAGTGTTTTTCCTTGGGGTGTGACGGGTGCTGTTGATGGCCCAGCACCGCAGAGCTCATGGGCAGAGCCTCCCTGTCCCTTCCCTGCAGCTTAAACCATCCCTCAGGGCCCAAAACTGGAGGTGGGGTTTAGCAGGGGTAACTAGGCCATGTCCTGACCCCACAACCTCAGCCTCATCCTTCCTGCCTGAGCCACACCGGGGCCTGGCCAGGACAGGGATCCCTCCTGGTGTTTTGGGCAAAGCTTGCATTTTGCATTTTGGGATCTGGTTTCTGGTTGATGACGTAGCAAACCTTTTAATTTCTGTTCTGCCCCAGGCTCTGGGTGGGTGTGTGGGATGAGCTGCTGCCGTGGGCTCAGCCCAGGCCAGGTCCAGGGCTGGGAGCATCCTGCTGGCTCTGAATCGACCCAGGATTTTCAACGGAGCCCAGGCAGGCAGAGACAACCCGTGGGGTGGTGCTGGTGGCTCCAGAGTCTCCGTGCCACCCGCTGGGGAGGCAGGAGCGGGCGGATCGCAGGCAGGAGCTGCTGTAATTCCTCTTTCAGCCGAACTCAGCCCAGTGTGCCAGCCCCGGGAAGCAGGAGGATGGAGTGTCCCAGGAGCAATTCCAGCCACGTGGCAGAACCGGTGCAGGCCTGCAGAGGCATCACAAGGGGGGGGGTCACAGCCCATCCCACCCCCAGCAGGATAAACAGGCCGGGCACATCACCCCAGGCAGCTGCGCAGCCAGAGATCCCTGCTGGAAAACCAAACCTGGGAAGTTTCTTGTTTTAATTTAAGAAACGAGAAAGCCAAATCACCCCTCTCTGGGTTTCAGCTGGGGGTCTGCAGGCCCGGGTGGCAGCGGGAGGGGGTGGCCACAGCAGGCAGGAGCCTTGGACTTCGTTAGGATTCAGCCGTTGGAGCTCTCCTTTCTCTCTGATGGCTGAGTGTGATTGACACTTACAAATTACCCAGCCAAAAGTGTCGAGTCTTTGACCCCTGAGTAACATCTTTGGCAAGCCTGAGATTTGCCAGCATTTTGTCATCTAATTACTACAAATCCCTTGAAAATTCACTGGCTGGTGAATTTTTAATGCGGGACAATTTCAATGTGATGCATCGCCCAGATGGGCACGCGCGGGCTCCTTCCCGCTCCCCCCGCCGCCGCTTCCCGCCCGCCCTTCTCCTCCTTCCCTCCTTTCCTCGCTCCCCTTCCTCCCCCCAGCCCGTTTCTTACCTCCCTCCTGCCTCTGTGCATCCGTATCCATGGAAGAGCCTTGGTATCTCAGCCCTTCCCAGGCCCTCCATCCCACGGGAGGTGCCGGCGTGGTGTCCCCCAGCCCGGCTCGTGTCCCCCTCGCTGTGTGGCTGAGGGGAGCTGCTGCATGGAGTTCATTCTTTTTCCCACCTTCTCAGGTCTCTGGCGATGGATGGAGCAGGAGAAGCCTCCATGAGGAGCCAGCCCACTTGTTGCCAGAGGAGCCCGCTCGTCCTGGGAACCCAAGGGCTGATTTATGCCGTGTGTCCAGGTCTGGGTGTTCCCAGCCTTGTGGAAACACACCTGAAATTCAGAGGGGAAGGAAAAACCCTGGTCTGCTGGCAGCTCCTGCCCGAGCATCACGTCTTAAATCCAGGGATGTGATTCCCATCATCTCAGAACCAGCCCAAGCTGGGGGAAGAGGAACCTGGAGCAATGGACACTTCCCTGCTGACCCCGGGGACTCCCACAGTCTGAATTTCATAATTCCTGTACATTGAAAACCACATTCTGTACATTCAAAACCGTATTTTAAGTTTGCCAAACCGAGCCACGTCCGGGGTTTTGTTTGGATCCTTTTCTTCTCCGCAGCCAGGTAGCTTTTTGGGGCTGATGGGGAGATAAGAGTGCTTCAGGAGGGAGGCCTGGGCTGCGCCGCGCCGGGCTTTGTGCCCGTGTCATTCCCGTCCCCGCTCCCAGGCAGTCGCCTCCCGTCTCTCCCTTCCCAGCTTTCAAAGGGAAAGAGGCTTTGCTTTTCAACCAGGGTACTGCTTTACATATGTAGGCAGCTGATAAAGTATTTTCACTTCGCCCCTTTCCCCTCTGGGAATCGCTGTCTTACGGCAAAACTGTTTTGTCTGACAAGGGCTGCAACAGATTACACGTGTTGGCTGCAAACATGGGGCCTTTTTTTCCCTCCCCCCCCCTCCCCTTTTTTTTCCCCTTAAAAAAAATAAATCTCTATCTCTGCACTGCCACGGGGAGCTCTGCCTTTCGCCTCGAGCCCCCAGGAGCAGCCCCGTGTTGGCATCAGACCTCCCAAGGGCTGCCTCTGCCCACATGGGTTTTCCCACTGAGGTTAATTCGAGCCTGAATCCATGAAAATGCCACTGATTCTGTGGGGGCTGAGCACTTCAGCTGGGCTGGCTCAGGGTTTGGGGTGGGATGTTTCGGGAAGCCCTTGGCATCAGCACCCCCAGCATCCCTGGAGATCAGCAGGACTAAGAGTGATGCTGAGGATCAAGCAGGGAACCAACCACACGTGATGGACTCAGGGGCATCCAGGACACCCTTTTCCAGCCCAAACAAGGTTCATGGATTTCTCCCATCTCTAACTAGGAGCCAGCTGGGAAAGGTTTAGGATTTGCTTTTCAAACTTGGTCTTCAGGCGTTGAAAACTTAAAACCCTGAGCTGGCTCCAGCAGGAGACGAGCAGAGCCAGGAAACCCCTGCCCAGGTTTGTCCCCAGGCTCCATCTCCCGAGCTGCCCCTTCCAAAAAGTGTCCCTGGTCCCCCCAGCAGAGGGAAGGGCTGGGACAAGGTGGGGTTTAAGCACCAAGGATGAAGGGAACACCGGGATTCACGGATGTTTCTCTGCTCAGAAGCTGCACACCAGGGCTGAGACGTGCCCAGATTTCAGAGGGAGAAAAATGAGGACACTGCAGTGCCTTGGAGTGGGCACCCAGAACTGGGGGGGCCTTGGAGGAGGGGAGCCCTGGGAGAGGGGGGGCAGCTCATCCAGGCAGAGCCTTGTGGGCTTTAAAGGGGAAATACCAGATATTCAGTGAGGGGCTTGAGGGATTAGGACCTGGAGTCACTGCAGGGTGCCTGGAAGGGTCTGGCAGTGCCAGCAGCTCTCCCTGTGCCCCTGCTGATGGACACTGGTCCTGTCTGCTCCCAGAGACCTCGGGGGACCCCAGCACTGAGCACACTTTGGACCTGGGCACACCCCTGAGTTGTGTCACCATCCAGGATGCTCAGACCCAGAGAGAAGCTGTGGTTGATCCCACCGGATCCACCCGGCCTGAGAGGATTCCAGTGCCATTTCTGGGGCAGAAGGTCCCCCAGCAGCACAGTCTGGCTCTGGGCACCTTGTGATGGGCATTGTCATGCCCGAGGACACCCAGAACTGATGTGAAGCCTGACCTGCTCTTCTCCAAATTAGAGCTTTCCTTCCCCCCCCCCGCCCCCATTTTCACATCTTCACTCATGAAATCCCATCGAAGCAACAGGTCCGGGTCCAGGGAATACTTTGCTTCCCCTGGATTGTTTGTGGGGATAATTAACTGTGTGTTCTGTGGGCTGAAACCTGCCCTGGCAGAGGGATGGGCACTGCATCCTCTCCTGAAGATGTGGGTGCAGCTCTGGTCTATGCCATGGTCCTTTTCCCATCTTTTCCCAGTGATTCCTGACTTTCAGCCTCCCATGGCTTCACCCCACTCCTGTTTCGTACAGAGCCAGGTCTGACAATGCTCCCAGCAGCCAGGGGGGACACGAACATCACTCAGCCCAGGGCACTGCCCATGGGTGGGGGTGACACTGCAGGTCTGGGCAGGGCCAACCCAAACCTCGGCACCTCCCCGGGGTCTCCCCAGCTCTGGAAACATCCCAGTGCCCCTGGCACTCCATAAACCCCCTGCTCCCGTCGTGCCTGGGTGGGTGAGGAGTAATTAGTGCCGCTTGCTCCAGCAGGCAGTGCCCAAATGTCAGGGAACAGCGTTGTTAAGACCTGGTTTTGCTCCAGGTTTGTTCCCAGAGTCTGTGTGTGTGTGCTGAAATTTGGGGGGGGGAGGGGGAATCCAGCCCCAAAGCACTGGGAGAAGCCCCTTCCCCTGGCAGGTCATTCCCTGCCCCCTGCCTCAGTTTCCCTGATGGGAAGGGACCCACCGTGTCCTGCATGGGGAAACCCACAGAGCTGTGTGATGAGAGGCCAGGTCCTGCCCCAGGGGGGTGGGAGGTATTCCCAGTATCACTGGTTTCACCAGCTGGGAAGGGCCAGGGGGGCTCAGCATCCCGGGAAAACCTTCTGCTCCCGTTTAGAGCTCAAAACCAGGTGAGGTGGGCTGAGCCAAAGGGCTGTCCCTGCTCGGGTGCCCATCCAGGTGCTCCCACACTCCCAGGCCTGTGTGCCTGAGGCTGGGGCAGGTTTTTGGGGGCAGCAGCCTGGCTGGGCTCAGGCAGGAAGAGGGCCCTGCAGCAGGACCGTGCTGCAGCCTTGCTTCCCGTCCCTGCGCCGAGCAGGAGAGGGAGAGAGCGGGAGAAAGCAGGAGGGAAAGGACGTGTCAAATCAATCATATTTAAACAAAAGCCTCTTCGGCCCAAGGGCCCTTTTAAAAGCTGCTTATTTAATTAAAAGTCCCATTTTCCATATTTATGGCCCTTATTCAGTTAAATATTAACCGCCTGGGCCAGGGCTGGTTTGTTCTTTGGGAAGAGGCAGAGTTGGGAGGTTCATTAGGGGTTTATCAGGCAGATGGATGGATGGAAGGAGGGATGGAGGGGTGTGGAACAGCACACACGGGCTTGTGCCGGTGCCTGGGGACTCTGGGGATCACACCATCACTGCCCCATCACCCTCCAGCAGGGTGGAGGGAAACAGGGTTAAAAACAAGGGAATTGGGGCTGTTGGGATGGTGTGGGAGACGAGCAGGCACAGCTCCTGTAGAGAACAGCCTGGAACACACCAACAGGCACAGTTTATCCCCACAACAGCCCTAAGCTGTGGCAGAATAATCATAAAAACCCCTCAGTTTTTCCCTGGGGTCAGAAGACCATCACAGGTTCCTGGCCAAACCCTTGCCAGGGGTTATATCCTGTTTCCCCCGGGATCTAATTCCCCCAGGATATAATTCCCAGCAGCACGTGACAACCACGGCTGTGCCAGGCCCGGCTCTGCTGGGTTTTGACATCTCAGGGCTGTGCAAGACCTGGCTGAAGGTTCATCAGTGGTGTCCCTGCTCCGGGCTGGCCTTTGGGAGCTGGGAACAAGGACCTCTGTGGGCGTGGAGCTGGACCTTGGAGTCACGGAGCTGGCTGCAGGGAGTCAGTGGTGACTCCAGAAGTTGCGGGAATGGGGAGAACCCGGAGTTTATGTTTGGGTTGGAAGGGACCTTAAAGACCCCCATGGGGGGAACCTTAAAGACCCCCATGGGAAGGGACCTTAAAGGCCCCCACCTTCCACTAGAAGGGGACACCTTCCTCCAAGGGAAAACCACGGAGCAGAGGAGCAGCTGTGCTCCAGAAGGTGTCCGTGGGATGGGTCCCTCACCGGGCTGGGCCCCGGTGCTCAGCCTGCCGAGGGGCAGAGGGGAAGCCCTGGCAGGAGCCCAGTGTCCCCTCAGGGCTGGATCCTGCGGGACATCCTGCTTTGGATGTGCTGGGAGACGCCCTGTGAAGGCTGCAGGAGAGCGGAGCTCACCTGGACGGAGAAAAACCCTTCTCCCCTTCATTTTTCGGGAGCCAGCGAGGAGCCACGTGCAGCTCTGGCACAGGGAATGCACGGGGAGGATGCGAGCGCTTCCCCCTCCACCCCAGCGCGGTCAGCACAAACCCAGCCCTCCTTTCCCCTTCCATCCCAAATCCCGGGGCACGGAGCAGGCGGCGGAGCCCGGCGGGGACCCTGCGTGGGGAGGGTGGTGCCGGCAGGGCAGGGAATGAAACGGAGCCGGTGATTTCCTCCNACAATAATGCAATCTGACATTTCTGAAATGAGACCCCCCGGTTGCCCTGGCAACGGCTCACGTGGGACCGGCTCCCGGGAGACGGCTCCGAGATGTGCTATAAATGATGTTTGATTAGAATTTAAATCATTTAGGCGGAGAGGAGATAGGCCTTTTGTCAGCGCGGGGACCCGCGGGGGTCAC